>PVJI01011149.1:0-57333 GCA_004026765.1 Micronycteris hirsuta
AGGGGGCTTGGGCAGGGCGAGGGGTGGAATGCTGGGGTCCCCAGGGGGCCTGGGGGAGAGCCTGGGGCAGGCGACACTTGAGGACAGCCTGGGGCCCTCAGCCTGCCACTCCTGTCCCTTCCAGGTACTTGCCCCTGCTGGGACCATGGCCGTGACCTTTGCCCTCTTGCTCCTCCTGAGCCAGGCCACCTCGGACCCATGCTACCATCCAGGGGGCCACCCCCGCTTCTGCCTCCCGCCAGTGACCCAGCTGGCTGGCACGGTGGCCTCCTGCCCCCAGTCCTGCACCTTCTCTGCGGCGGCTGAGGTCAGCCCCAGGGCTGCCTGCAACGGTAGCCTGACCCTGGCCCTGGGGGGCGCCTTCCTCCTGACGTCGGTCAGCCTGCGCTTCTGCCCCCCGGGCCCTCCGGCCCTGGTCCTGTCGGCCTCCTGGGCCACAGGAGGTCCCTGGAGATCGCTGTGGCGCAGACCCGCCTGGCCCGGGGCCTTGGGGGGCCCTGAAAAGGTGACCTTCCGTGCCCCGCGGGGCGCTAAGGTCAGTGTGGTGGCCAGCCACTTGCGCGTGGAGTTCGGGGGCTGGGCAGGGCTGGCGGCAGCCGGAGTGAGAGGACGCTGTCAGTGCCACGGCCACGCCGCCCGCTGCGCGGCCCGGGCCCGGCCGCCCCGCTGCCGCTGCCGCCACCACACCACGGGCCCCGGCTGCGAGAGCTGCCGCCCGTCCCACCGAGACTGGCCCTGGCGGCCTGCCACGCCCTGGCACCCCCACCCTTGCCTGCGTGAGTGCTGGGCCCCGCTCCCCCGCCCTCCCCCGCTGCCCGGCCCTGTGACCTGCCGGCAGCGGGCCCCTTGTCCCTGAGTCGGTGGGCTGCTCTCTCCCACTCCGGGCTGCCTGTTCTTTGCTTCTCCCCTCACTCCTCTGCAGCCGGGTCCCCTCTTCGCCTCCCCCCACAGCCTCCCACCTGCCAGCCGCCCACCTCCACTGCCCCAGACTTCCAGCTGTCTACCTGCCCATGGTGGGGGGGAGGCTCCTGTCTCTCCCGACACTTGAGCACGACAAGGGTGACATGAATAACATTTTCTGAGCATCCAGCCCAGGGCCCGGCTTGCCGCAGGCGCCCTGATGAAGCTTATTGAGCGGTTACAGGGAACAGGGCCGCCAGGCCTTTCCTGACTCATCCAATCGACCACACGGGGTTAAGGTTCCGTCAGCAGAGCCAGACATATCGCCCACCCACTATGTGCCGTCCCCCAGCCTACAGATGGGGAGACTACGGCTAGGGTTGGGGAGTCCCTTGCACAAGGACACACGGCCAGTCAGTGGCAGGGCCAGAAGCTGAGTTTGGGGGCAAAGGGGGTCTTGGCCTGTCCCTGCCAAGCTGCTGTCAGGCGCGGTCACACTGGGCGGTCTGGGGCAGCAGGCAGGAGGCAGACTGCCTGGGCTCGAGTCCCAGCTCCCCTGCTTGCTTACTGGCTGGGTGGTCCCAGGCAAGTGACCTAACCTCTCTCTGCCTCCGCTTGCTCACCTGTAAAGTGGGCGGAAGAACAGCACTTCCTTTCAGGCGGCAATGAAACTCACTGAGCTCATCAATATACGTGAAGTTGTTAGAGAGCAGCCCCTACGAGAGCCGGCCCAAAGGACGAGCGTCCTGAGCGCCTGCTGAGGTTACCGTCCCCCGGGTGAGGGAGGTGAGGCCTGAGAGGCCGCATCACTGGCCCCGGATCTCACTGCCAGCAGGGGCGGCGCTGAACTGGCCTCAGGGAGATGGGCAGCGCCCAGGGCCTTCTGGCTGGACGGTGCTCCCGCTGCACATCCATCTTCTTCCCTCCACGGGGCTCCAGACTGGAGCCTCCAGAGTCTGGGCCCTTCCTCAGTCAGTCCTCCTCCTCCTCCTCCCTCCAGCCTGCAGCCCTGCTAGAGGGTCTGAGTGTGTCACTATTTCTTCCCGAAATGACTCACAGACCATTGCCCTCAGCTCCCCACTCTATCCTCACCCTAGCTGGGGTCCTCCTTGACCCTCCACCCTGACACCTCAGGGTCTCTGTTCAGTTGGTCCATTCCCACCAGCCAGACCTGACGACACACTGAGGGAGCGAGGGAGGGGAGACGCATGTGGCCTGGGGGTGCAGCGGGGCTCATCCTGGGCCTGGGCATGGCCTGAGAGAGGGGGAGCGCCCTGTGGGACTCACCACACGCCCCGGGCTGACCTGGGCTCTGCCCTCTGACCCCCGCAGCAGTGTGATGGAGAAGGGGCGTCTGACTCCTGTGGTGAAGACACAGTAGCCCCTTCCCCACGGGGGTCTTCCAGAGGGAAGGGAGGTGACGTGATCGCCCTCAGGTCAGAAAGAATCCAAAGGCCACTGATCACCCACGGTCACCTGCTGCCTCGGACGGAGCTCCCCACTGGGCCAGGAGGAAACCAGGGCAGAGAGAGGCAGAGCCATTTTCCCGAGAACACCCAGCAGCCTCAGCTCCCGGATGACCTTCCCCCACTCCTGTGGGTCCTCAGGACCTGCCAGTCGGGCCTCTCAAGCCTCCCAAACCCCTTCAACCTCTCCAAGGAGTGGTCCATGAACCCCCAACATCGGCGTCTCACTCTGGGATGCTGGATAGAAATACAGGTCCCCGGGCCCAGCATACGCCCACGGGGTGGGCCCTGGAATCTGTGTTGCTCTTTTTCAAGGTTCCCCCGGGGATTCTGAGCAGTGGTTAAGATTTGACAGCCACTGCCTTAGGAAGCCCGGTGCAGGCGCCCAGGACCAGGTACGCAGTGCCCGCAGGACCCCGTGAGCTGTGCGGGAAGCACTGGGGTGTGGCTGCCGAGAGCACAGGCTCTGGAGCCTGAAAAAGCCTGGCTTCCAACACTGCCTCCGACCACTCCCGAGCCGAGTCGCCCTGGGCAGGTGCCTTCACCTCTCGGAGCCTCGGTGTTCGCATCTGTGAAATGGGGATGCTGCAGCGCCGGCCCCACAGAACTGCCATGGGAACGCCACACCCTGGGCACTCGGCACGTGGCCCCCGGCCAGGGGCAGCTCTCAGTGGGTCCAGGCTGTGCCGGGCCCCGTGGTAAGCACTTTCTAGCCATTACATGTCCTTGCAACCTCAGGAAGCAGATATTAGAAATGTCATTTTACAGCCAAAGGAAGCTGAGCTGCGCGAAGGGGAAGTCACATGCCCAAGGAAGACAGCGGGACGTGAACACGCAGGGTCTGAGCTGCAGCCCCCGCCCAGAGCTGCCACTCTCTTTTCAGCCCTCTGGTTCCACACAACTGAGGTTCCTCAGTGGCCCTGGGCTTTCCCAGTCCCAGTCCACAGAACTCATTTTAAAGATGGGAGTGAAGAGGTTCTGAGATCCAGGCTTAACCAGTCACCCCCAGGCAGCCTCTTTTACATTCTACCTGCAGTCTACTTCTGAGGAAAGCAGGGGACACGCTGGGGACGGGACACAGGAAGCCGGGTCTGACGGGCTCCATCTTGCCCCTAGCCTGTTCCTGCAATCAGCACGCCCGCCGCTGCAGGTTCAACTCGGAGCTGTTCAGGCTGTCGGGAGGCCGGAGTGGCGGCGTCTGTGAGCGATGCCGCCACCACACAGCCGGGCGGCACTGCCACTACTGCCAGCCAGGGTTCTGGAGGGACCCTGGCCAGCCCATCACCAGCCGAAAGGCCTGCAGAGGTGAGTGTGGTCTGTGGCCCAGCCCAGGTGGAAAGGAGGCGGGACCAGATGCCTGCACCTGAGGGAGGAGGGGCCAGGGAACTGAGCAGGCGCATCTGAGGCCCAGATGCCCCCCCCATCCAAGATCATCTCTTCATCCAGCCTGCCAGTGCCACCCTATTGGGGCGACAGGCGGCACCTGCAACCAGACCAGCGGGCAATGCCCCTGCAAGTTAGGGGTCACGGGCCTGACATGCAACCGCTGCAGTCCTGGCTACCAGCAGAGTCGCTCTCCCAGGATGCCCTGCCAGCGTGAGTGCTGAGGGGCCCCAAGTCCAAGGTGGGGTTGGAGGGAGACATCCCAGATCTCCGATGGGCAAGGGTGATGATGGTTGGGTCTCTGGGATGGAAGCTGGAGGCTGGACTCTGGGGAAGTGGGGACCGAAATCCCAGTCTCCCCAGTCTCGGGGTGGGGGAAAAGGCTGGGGGCCTGCTTGATCTGAGGAAGGAGGAGCTGGGGGTGCAGACCCCTGGGTGTGAAGGGAGACAGGGCTAGGGACTGGGACCCAGGTCCTGAGGGAGAAAGGCAAAGGGTGCATGCTCTCTTGGACCTTAAAGGGGTATATGGCTGTCTGGATTCCTTGGGGGTGGAGTTGGGGGACAGGAACTCAGGCTAAATTTCTCCTTTGGAATCTCTCACAGGAATCCCAGAAGCAACGACCACGCCTGCTACGACCTCCGGCGCTTACAGCACCGGTAAGACAGGCTCGTGTGGAGATCCCTGGTGGCAAGGGGGGTGGGGATGGGCTGACTGGGCCCCCACTCCCCGGCGTGGGGAAACAGGGGTGGCCCACTGAGTACAGTCCCAGGGTTCCGGCACCCCAGCTGTCCATCAAAATGGAATGCCGGGGTGGGCAGGGGCAGTGCGCTGTGGCCCAGGCCGCAGGAGCCTCCCCTGCAGACAGTCCGACCCTCCCCAGACCCTCAGTGTCACAACTACTGCAATATCTCGGACACCCGGGTACACATGAGCCTTCGGAGGTACTGCCAACAGGACTACGGTGAGTCGTGGGGAGAAAAGGGGCTGGCGGCGGCACGGGTGCCCGGTGACTGCCTCCGCGCCACCCTCTTCTCTGGCCTTCATCTGCTCGCCTGGCATGGAAAGGGGCGTTGGCCGCTAAAGGGCCCTTTCTAATGTAGGACCTAATGCGCCGAAAGACACATGGGGGCAGGGGCAGGGGAAAGGGGTGTCCCCTACCCTTCTATGTCTCCTCTTTCCCTACGTTCTTGGCCTTGCTGAGTTTCACCCTCTTCTTCAGCCTGCCATGTCTGAGGGAGGTGGCCTCCTGGGGGTGGAAGGAGAAAGGGGAACTGGTTGAATGGAACAGGCCCTCGCCTGGTGTTGCCTACTGCCGACCCTCTCTGCCTCCCTCCAAGCCCCATGCCCACCGAGGCTTACCCTTCCTGTCGTGATCCCATAAGCCGCCCCCGACCCCCCGGGTCCCGCGCCCTGCCCCATCAGGACTGGCCCACGGGACCCTGGAGGCTCCCCACCACCCAGGTCTGGCATCTCTCCTCCCCTCAGTTCTCCACACGCTGGTGCTGGCGTCTGAGGGGGTAGGCCCGGCGTGGCAGCGGCTGGCCTTGCGCGTGCTGGCCGTGTACAAGCAGCGAGCATGGCCGGTGCGCCGTGGTGGCCAGGAGGCCTGGGTGCCCAGCGCCGACCTGGCCTGCGGCTGCCTACGCCTGCAGCCCGGCACCGAATACCTGTTGCTGGGCAGTGCGGCGGGTGGCCCCGACGCCGCACGCCTGGTCTTCGACCGCCACGGCCTCGCACTTCCCTGGAGGCCGCGCTGGGCCCGGCCCCTGCGGCGGCTGCAGCAGGAGGAGCGGGCAGGGGGCTGCCGCAGCCCGCAGCCTGCAACCCCGAGCCCCGGGCTGAGCACTGGAGCCCCAGCGGAGCAGCCTCGAGAGCCAGCCAATGCCCTTGGAAGAGACCATGAGAAGAGCCTTTTACCGTGATGGCACTTCCCTGAGCGAGCCAATCAGACGTCGAGGAGGCCCTGACGTCACTAGCTTGCGCCAGCACGGTGCAGGCAGGAAGGCCCGTTAAACCAAGGTGGCAAACTGCAGGCAGGACATTTGGTTTCTGCCTAAGATTTTGGGCCTGAGTCGTATGCACTTGGTCACCTCAATAAAGGCTTAAATCTTGAGGAACTTTGACTACAGACCCCTGATCTGTGCTGAAAGGGTTCAGAGGGGCAAATGAAGAAGGCCTTGAGTGAATCTATGGAGCCAAAGTATGGCTACCGCTCCCTGACAAAATGGCCAATCCAGTGAAAGAGCTGATGTGACGTCACTAGATGCTGATCAGATTGTGTTGCCTAATGACTGGGTAAAAGCCAGTGAGTGGGAACAGCAGCTGGGAAAGGCAGGAATACGCCTTTTCGGGAGACCAGGGACAGATTTCCAGAAAGTTCTAGATTTAGGAATTTTCAGTTCCAAAAGGGCCTCAGGATGGTTTCCGAGAAGGAAATAAAGGGACTTTGAATAAACATCTGACAGGTTCTGTATGGGGTTTACCTGGTCTTGAAGCACAGCCTAAGCCCTTGTCTGAGAGAATAGCCAATTGCGAGCCACAGAGTAGTATGACATCACTTGCTGCTAAGCAGAATACTGTCCTATTCCAAGGGTTGGGTACCTATTGCCCCAGGGATGGTGTGGCTTAAAGGCTGGGAAGTAAGTTCTGTGGAATAGAAAGTGATCATGGCCTAGGACCTTCTTTGCCACCCCGACCTCTGCCCCCTACAGTCAAAAACACAATTTCAATTTGGGGGACCTTTGCAGGAGAGTCACTAAGAGAGTACTTTGAGGAAGTCTCAGAAGAAGTCTCACTTGAAGGATTTGGGCTTAGGGAAAAACCTTGTTCCTTCCTTGAGAGAAGTGGTCTCTCAGCGGATGGGGAGTCATAGTGTTATGGAGAGAATGGGCCCTCCAGCCAATAAACGCTCCTGACCTGACTGCAAGGGGCAGAAAATATCCTCCAGGGGGTGACTGTTCAACCCCTAAGCTCCCCATAATATCCTATATCTGGGGAAACTTGCCGCTGGCCTCCAGCTGGATCTGGGGTGGGGGCATCGCTGAAACAAGAGTTAGGAGTCTTTGGGAGTTTCTAAGAGCAGTTGTCAGTTCTAGGAAAGCTCTATATTCTTTACCTTTGTTCTTTTCATCCTCTCTTGAAGCCAGTTCATTGGGCATTCACCCCAGCACTCCACCCTCATGTCCAGTCCATGAGCAAATCCTGTAATAGTACCTACTAAATATCTTCATAATGCAAACATTTTTACCACGTTCACCATTACCATCCTGGTCCAAGCCACCACCGCAGTTCATCTGGGTTATTATGGCGGTTTCCACACCGGTCTCCCCTCTACCTGCTTAGAGTCTTCACGTGGAAGCCAGGATGCTGGCTTCAAAGCCCAAGTCAGATCATGCCACTGTGTGCTCAAAACCCTTGAATGGCTTCCCATCTCTTTCAGAATAAAATCCAAAATCCTTGCTCTGCCCTGTAAAGTCTTACATGCTCTACCACCACCTCATAACCGACCTCACCTCCTACCCTCCCCCTCATCCACTCCTTGGGAGCCACCTCCTTCCCGTGCCTTTAAAAGCCACACACACTCCGCCCCAGGGCCTTTGTATTGCTTCTTGAGATGCACTTCCTCATATAAGAAGCTAGTTCCCATTCTTCACCGAAGCCCTCCGTGAGGCAGGTAAGGCTGGCTCTGTCGGTCTGAGCCAATAACAATTGATTTCTTGCTCGTGGACGTGGCTCATGCAAGTCAGCAAGGGGTAAGTTTCCACAGACACTCAAGGAGCCAGGCTGAGAGGCATCTACCATCTTGTCTCGGCAACCTATGGCATCCTCGATGACTGTGACAGGCAGAGAAAGACAAAGGCTTTGGCCCATGAATGACTGTGGTTCTTCTGCTCCCAGCTCATCGGTCACGATGGTTCTACCCAATTTTACGAATGTGAGGAAGTCAAATTCTCTTACGTGCAACCTTCGCTCTGTGAGACGATGGGCAAACAGCTGAGCCACACCGGTCAGGGCAGAAAGTTCTATCGATGGCGCTGCTGCAGAGACCATTTGCATGAGGGTCGCAGACTGCGGAGCCAGACTGCCTGGGTTCGGAGCCCTCCCTGTCCCTCAGTTTTCTCATCTATGAAAGGGGCGTGATGATAATAATCACGGGAGGCAACCCGCAGAGCATATCGTGAGGGTTCAAAGACTTAATGTGTGTATGGCATGGGCTTGGAAAGGTGCCTGCCAGAGAGTAAGAGCCATGTGAATTTTTAAAAAATAATTGTTAACAAAGAAAAAAAATCATCGTTATTATTGAAACACACAGTGGCCATGCCTCCCCCAGAGGAGGAGAGCCCAGAAGGCTAGAACATAAATCGAGATTTTGCCGGACACCTCGAGGAAGTAGAAGTTGAGAGGAGGGAAGGAGAGGCTGAGAGGCCCAGAGGGGCTGTGGGAACCCCCAGGCCTGGGCGGTCCAGGCCCTACCGCCTCCTGCCCAGGGGCTGGGGAAGTAGGAGATGAAAGTGAGGCGCGGGCAAGCCCCATATGTTCCTTATGACCCAAACTTTGTTCCCAGCGCCCAAGACTAATAGGCGTGAAATCCACATCTGGGACCCACTTCCGGCCTGGCCATTTCCTCTGCCTCAGGCACCAAGCCCAGTCTGTCTGTGTGCTCGAACATAGGCGGCACAGGGGGCTTCCAGAGCTCAGAGGAGGCCCCTGACCGGCTCAGCATTGCTGATGGTTCCCTGCAAGAACTGATTCCTGAAGTGCATAAGAGTTTGAGTAGTAACCTGCCCAGCAGAGAAATGCAAAAGAGCCCCTGCTGGTGTGGCTCAGTGGATTGAGTGCTGGCCTGCCGAGCAAAGGGTCACCAGTTTGATTCCCTGTCTAGGGTTCATGCCTAGGGTGTGGGCCAGGTTCCCATTAGGGGGTGCACGAGAGGCAACCACACATTGATGTTTCTCGCCCTTTCTCCTTCCCTTCCCCTCTCTAAAAATAAATAAATAAAATCTTTGAAAACAAGTATTTAAAAAAAATGTGAAACAGCGCCAGTTAGAGGCACTCATTTTTGCAAAGGTCCCGAGGCCAAAGGGCCTTGGTGTGGTCAAAGAGAGATGAAACTGGGGGCTGGTGGTGTCCAGATCACGGGGAGCCTCTAGGGCCAGGCTGAGTGAGGGCCTGGGTTTTTCCCAGGGGCACTGGGGAGCCATGGGGGGTCTACGAGCAGGGGAGGGGCAGAGTCAGCCCTGGATGAGAAACAGTCATATGGACAGTCATTGAGGTGGATCAGGTCACTGGAGGAGCCCAGAGAAGGCCTTGAACCCAGTCTGGAGGTCAGATAACTTCTCTCAGAGAAAATGACATCTGAGGGAGGTCTTGAAGGACAGAAGAAGGATTTGATCCCAACAAGAAAGGCTTAGGGGTGGAAACTTTGTCCAAGGCTGTTGGGGGCTATGAGGTAGCTATGAGCAGGGTGAGGCAGGCTCAACTCCAGATGTACATGTGGAGGATAGACTGGAGGGGGAGGGAGACTGAAGGGGGAGTGAGAGCCTCACGTCCTCCAGGAAGTCTTCCCTGATCTCCCAGGCCGGGCCCTGTGCCAGTTCCATACTCTGCCACTTCTTAACTATCACTCTGTGGGGAGGTCACCAGTGGGAGACGATGAGGTCTGATCTTGGGCCAGGTGGGTGGGGCCAGAAGGAGAGGAAAATAGCACCTACACCGGGAAGCCCTCCTCTTAACCTCCATGAAAAAACAACTTTTTTTGAAACCCATTTCTAAATGGCACAGTCACTATATTTTACTTCGTTTGCTCATGTATTCATTTGTTCCACACATTCTCCTGAAGTCTCCCTGGGAAATGCCGGGATGGAGACCGGAGTCCCAGCTGGGACTTGCCCAGGCAGGACGTCAGGGGGTGGGGCGGGGTAGGAGAGAGACCTAGGCACGGTCTCATCTGGTGTAATGTGTGATAATGGAGGCCGCCTGAGACACCCGGGAAGAGACTTGCTGGAAGGGATAAGGCCCTCATGGGGCCTTGCAGAAACTTCTAGTGTCTCCCAGGCAGATGGGAGGCGGCTGGGGTCTCTAGGGAGAGAGAGCAGGAGCATCACCTCATTCAATCATGCCCAATTTCTCTCCTGAGGACCGCCATTTGCCCTACGTGAAGTGATGCTGGGGACATAGAGAGGGTTTAGGCCCGGGCCCTCAAGGGCAGACACACAGGGACATAGTCTTCCTGTAATGAAATCTGTGCTCTGATGGAGGCAGCCAAGAGCATTGGAAATGTCCACAGCAGGCACTGACCCAGCCTGGAAGGTCAGGGAGGGCTTCCTGGAGGAAGAGAGCTTAACTCTAGGTAGATCCTGCTTTTCCTGCAGCGTCAGTCCATCTGTCTCTCCCTCCCCATCTATCTCTGGTTCCTTCATTGTCTCTGCCACTGAAGAATTCCATGTTTTAAATTTTTTTTCTTTCATCCTTGGGATTGGCTGCCATGAAAAATTACCACAGACTGTGTGGCTTAAAATAACAGAAATTTATTCTCTCACGGTACAGGAGGCCAGGAGTCAGAAATCAAGGTGTTGGCAGGGCCTACGGGTCCTCCTGGCCTCTTCCAGCCGGTGACTCCTGGCGTTCCTTGGCTTGTGGCCACATCACCCAAACTGTGTCTTCGCATCGCTGTCTCCTCTGCCTCAAATCTCCTTTCACCTTTCTCTTTCGAGGACCCTTGTCACTGGATTTAGGGTCCACCTGGATAATGTAGGATGATCTCATCTCAAGAGTATTAACTTAATTACATCTGCAAAGACCGTTTGCCAAATAAGGTCCATTCATAGGTTATAGGTGGACCTATCTGTTTGTGGGGAGGAGTCACCTCCCTCTCTGAGCCTTGGCGTTCTAACGGGGCTACCACTACCTCCTGGGGCAGCTTTAAGCGTTAAAAGGCAGCCTCCAAGTGCGTAGCACAGCCCCCAGATCTAGGGGACTCTCCGGGTGGCTCCCGTTTCTTCTGCCGGAGAAAGGTCTCTGTTAGGGCTGGGTACACGCAGCGGGCCTTTTTCTGCCGCTTTCCTTGTTTCTCTGCACGTAAGTCTCCGTCGTGTTTCCTCCCTCCCTCTCGGCTTTATGCTTTTGTTCCCTCCCCGCCACTTCCTGAGTGGAACCGGGCCAGTCGCCTGCGCCCTCTGACTGGTTGCCTCATCTGTAAAATGAGATAATGGCCTGTGCTCTGTACGGCAGCAGTAAGGATCGCGTGAGCGGTTCACAGAAATGCTCGCAATTTTGCCCGAGCAATGTGGCTCAGTTGGCTGGGCATTGTCCCCCAAAGCAAAGGGTCACCAGCTCGATTCCCGGTCAGGGAACATGCCTGGGTTGCGGGTTCAGTCCCTGGTCAGGCACATATGAGAGGCCACGGATTGATATTTCTCTCCCTCTCTTTCTTCCTCCTTTCTCCTCTCTCTAAAAATAAATAACTAAAATCTTTTTTTTAAACAAAAAATGCTCATAATTTTGCATGGTATGCAGTAGGTGCTAACTTATTACTGTCACTATGATGATGACGATAATGATGTCTTGCCTCCTTTCCCTGTCTCCATAGTGCCCTCTGCCTCTCTGACACATTCCTGTGTATTTATTTATTTATTTCTAGAGACAGGGGGAGGGAGAAAGAGAGGGAGAGAAACATCAGTGTGTGGTTGCCTCTCATGCACCCCCCACTGGGGACCTGGCCTGTAACCCAGGCATGTGCCCTGACTGGGAATCGAACCGTGACCCTTTGGTTTGCAGTCCGGCACTCAATCCACTGAGCCACACCAGCCAGGGCCATTCCTGCATTTCTGATCAGCATCACCAACCTCTCAGCCTCACTGTAAATGTCTGTCTCTCTCCATTGCTCCATCCTCTCCCCACCTGCGATGGTTTGAAAATAAGCCCGCAGATGAAACTCTTCCTTTGGAGAGGAGGATCCTAAGCTCTTTCCCTCTGCCTCCCTCCATCTCTAGGTCCGTTAAACACCTCTTTCCAATTCTCTTTCTCTCTCTCTCTCTGAATGCCTGTCTTTCTTTCTAGATTTTATTTATTTATTTCTAGAGAGAAGGGAAGAGAGGGAGAAAGAGAAACATCTATGTGAGAGAGGAACGCTGATGGGGCTGCCTGCCTGTAACACAGGCAGGGGCCCTGACCGGGAATCAAACAGGCAACCTTTCGCTGTGCGGAAGGACGACCCCCACCCACTGAGCCACACCGGTCAGGGCTGAATGCCTGGCTTTCTGACTCCCTTTAGGTTGGTTTGTCTGTTTCTGGGCCTCTCTCCCTCTGTCTGGGTCTCTGCCATCCGTTCCTCCCTGTTGTCGGTATTTACAGATGTGCAGGTGTGTGTCCGCCTCTTTCTCCTCCCGGGCCCCTCTGTCCCTGGCCCTAGTGTGTTTCTGTGCTTCTGTCTCTCTTCGGTGTTTGCTGTGCCCTTCCGTCTATTGATCTCCTTTCCGTTTCTGTCTCCCTCCAGGCGCTCCTGCCTGGCACCTTGTCTTCCCATCTCTGACCTGCTGGCGGATGTGTCTCTGAGTCTCTCTGCTGCCGTCTCTGCGTGTCTCTATGCCTGTCTCTCTGTGTCTGTGTCCTTTCTCCACCTCCATCTGCATCTCTCATTCTGCTTATCTTTTCCCCTTTCCTTCTGGGTCTCTCTCTGTCCCTATCTCTATCTTTATCTCTCTCTCTCTCAGTGCGTGTCTCTGTCTCTCTCGCCCTCCCACCCCTAGCCTGCCGGCTCCCTCCGCCACGCCTCTCTGCATCTACCTCAGGCTCCCCTTCCCTTCCAGGGCCGCCGCATTCTCGGATCTCACCGCCGGCTCCCTCGCTTCGGCCTTCCCAGCTCTTCCTTCCTCACCTCTCTCTCCCTCTCCAGGTCTCTGCCTCCCCCTCCTGGTCAGCAGCCCTCACCGCACCCCAGTCTCCCAGGGGATCCCCGAGCCTGGTTAAGGCAGCCCCTGGCGCAGGCCCGAGGGGAGCTCTGGGCGGGGGCTGCAGGTGCTGGTGCAAGCCCCAGCCAGGGTCACTGAGAGCTGGGGGACCTCGGATCCTCCGGGGGGCCAGGGTCCTGAGCACGCAGACTTGGAAGGTCTCTCCCAGCTCCACCTTAAGCGCCCCCCCTTCCGCCTTCTGAGGAGGATGGGAACCGCCAGCTTCAGCCCCAGGTGTCCCGGCCACCCGCCCCCATAGCCCCAGCGACCCCTCCACCCTGCCCCTTGGGTATCTCTCTCTCTCTCTCTCTCTCTCTCTCTCACACACACACACACACACACAAGCCTGAGAGAGCTTGTTTCGCTGCTGTGAGAGCACTCGTCCGCCCCCCAACAACCACAAAAAAAATTAAATAACACCAAGATAGGGAGGGGGAGGAGGGAGGAAGGGACAAGAGAGAAGAGAGAGAGAGAGAGAGAAACAGAAGAGGCGGGAGAGGAGGAGGTGGAGAGAGAGACGGAGAAGCTGGAGGGGGGAGAGAGGAGGTGAAGAGAGAGAGACCTGAAAGAAGAGGCAGGAGCTGAGAAGGGAGAGGGGGAGGAAGAGGAGGAGGAGGAGGCGAAAGAAGCAGGATGGGGGCATGGAGTTAGGTGGCTTGGGAGAGCTTAATGAAAAGAGCCCAGAGGGGTGTGGGTTAGAAACCAAGAGGTAACCCCAGGGAGAAGCAGAAGGCAGAGACAGGAGTAGGAGGCTCGGGCGGCCGGGGGAGACTGGAGAGTTGAGGGGAAGGAAGAGAGGTGCGAGGGGAGGACGGAGAGGAGTGGGTTGGGGGGATCTCAGTCCCCCGCTGGCTTGGTATTTGGGGAACCGGGACTCCCCGTGGGGAGAGGAGAAAGGCTGGAAGCTCTGGAGGGACAGAGTCCCACGGAAAAGAGAGGGAAGAGCTGAGAGGGGCCGGGGCACTGGGAAGGAGTCGCCCAGAGGCCTCCTGGGGATGGGCGGTGCAGCCAGTCTGAGCGCCCCTCGAACGCTGGTGCTCTGGGCGGCACTGGGGGCGGCAGGTAAGGCCTGGGGTCAGGGCACGAGCCCCTGAGGGAGGGGCGGGGGTGGGGTGCCAAGGAGAGAGGTTCAGGCTGCTCTCTCCCCAGCTCACATCGGACCCGCACCTGACCCTGAGGACTGGTGGAGCTACAAGGATAATCTCCAGGGAAACTTCGTGCCAGGTGCAGCCGGGGAGGGGCCCAGCAGTCCAGGCCCGGGGCACCTCCTTCCTCAGACCCAGGAACCCTCTCCTCCCAGGAGTCCCAGCCCCTCCCTTCCTCCCTCCTGAGTCCCGCCCAGCCTCAGAACCCCAGGGGCTCACCATGGGGCATTATACATGCGCATTTCAAGTGGTGAGTGGGAGTGAGTGGAAGGAGAGTGTGGGGGTGGAAGATTGTGTGTGTGTGTGTGTGTGTGTGTGTGTGTGTGCGCGCGCGCGCGCGCGCATGTGTACTCACAGGGGAAGGGCAGACAGGTCTTAGCTCCTGCTGGGAACCAAGGGTTCAGTGGCCCCCTCCCTTGCCTTGTCCAGCCCTCTCTTGCAAATCCTCTCCCCAGTACATTCATTATCCAGCTGTGCTGCAGGGTAGACCAAAAGAACTACAACTCCCATGGTCTCTGGGGCAAGGCGGCAGTGGATGAATAGGCTGGCAACCCTAGGGCCTGCCGGGAGTTGTAGTTCCTCCCCCAATGACTTCATTTAAGATAGGTTTGATCACGGAGAGGCTTGGAGTTGTTAGGGGGTCTTAAGAAACTCCTCCAAGATTCTTCTAGGACCCAGGATTCTGGGTTCCAGCCCCCTTCTCCCTCAGATCCAGGAGTTCAGTTTCCCAGCGGTTCTTCTGGGATCCAGGGGTCCAGACCACAGTCCTCTCAGCAGATGTCAACATTGGGATCCAGCCCCTATCTGATTCCCTTTCCTCCCTGCCCTGCCCCTGCCCCCAGGGCCTCCCTTCTGGGGCCTGGTGAACGCAGCCTGGAGTCTGTGTGCCGTGGGGAAGCGGCAGAGCCCCGTGGATGTGGAGCTGAAGAGGGTTCTTTACGACCCCTTCCTGCCCCCACTGAGGCTCAGCACTGGGGGAGAGAAGGTAAGCGGCCTGGAGGGAGGCGTTCCCAATCCAGGGGGGAAGCCTGGGGTGGGGCACTGAGGTGGGCAGCCGCACTAAATTGGGGGAGAAGGGGGGACACACTGGGTGGAGAGGAGGCTCCTCTGCCCTCCCCGCACATGGCTCCCTAGCTGCCCCATCTCTGGAGAGGCAATGGTAAAATAGAATATTTCCTGAGCCAAGCACTGTCTTAAAAGCTTGTTAAGCCCTCTAATCCTCACAGCAACTCCATGAAATAGGTGCTAACATTAGCCTTATTTTATGAATGCAGAAACTGTGGCACAGAGAGGTTAAGTTATTTGCCTTAAGTCACACAGCTGGAGAGTGCTAGTGCTGGGATTCAAACCCAGGCAGAGCATTGTCCCAGTGTCCAAGCTCTTGCTCACTTTGCAATACCACCTTTTTTTTTTTTTTTTTTTTTAATTGCCCTGGCTGGTGTAGCTCAGTGGATTGAGAGCGGGCCTGGGAACCAAAGGGTCTCTGGTTCGGTTCCTGGTCAGGGCACATGCCTGGGTTGGGGATTTGTGAGAGGCAACCACGCTTTGATGTTTCTCTCTTCTCTTTCTCCCTCCCTTCTCCTCTGTCTAAAAATAAATAAATAAAATATTTTTTAAAAAAATATGTCTTTTTAGAGAGAGGGGAAGGGAGGGAGAAAGAGAGGGAAAGAAACATCAATGTGTGGTTGCCTCTTGCATGCCCCCTACTGGGGACCTGGCTCACAACCCAGGCATGTGCCCTGACTGGGAATCCAACCAGTGATCCTTTGCTTCACAGTCCCGAGCTCAGTCCACTGAGCCACACCAGCCAGGGCGCAGTACCACTTTTTATACGAGCCAGTGCCATCCTTTGCTCAGCTGTCCCAGCTAAAAGCCTCGAAGTCATTCCCCATTTTGTTCTTTCCCACATTCCCATGTCCAGTATGTCCTTTCCAGTCTTCCTGCTAAATATCATTCAAATGTTTTTACTTCTTGTCGCCTCCACTGCCCCCACCATCATCTTGCACCTGGACCGGTGTCATAGCTTCCTTGCTGGCCTGCCTCTCTGCCTCCTGCAATTCATTCTCCAACCCCCAGCCAGGGAGATGTTTAAAAACACAAACCAGATCAGACTTCTGCTGAAAACCCTTCTATCAGAATAAGTAATAACAGCAAACACTTGCCTGGCACTGTGCCAAGTGTGTTATATATATTCAATTACTTCAATAAAAATATAAAATGCCCCATAGTTGTCCATCTGGCTCCCATCACCATCCTCTCCTTTGCTTGTGGCTCTGGTCCCACTGGCCTCTTCGCTGTCACTGAAATAGGCCACCTCAGGGCCTTTGCACTTGCTGTTCCCTCCTCCTGAAATGCCCTTCTCTCTGCTCTTCCAGGTCTGCATTCAAGCGCCACCTCCTCAGGGCAGCCCTTCCCTGACCTCCCCCTGCACTCCAATCTAGGCCAGGTTTCCCATTACGCTTTCTCAGAGCCTTCAGTTCTCCCCAGCATGGCCACAGAATCTAATTAATGGAGCAGTTACTCATGCAAATCAGTATTTATTGTCTGTCTGTCCCCAGTTCGAACATAAGCTCCGTGAGGCCCAGGAACTTTCCTCTACTTGTTCATTGTTCTTTTCCTGGTATCCATGGCACAGAGTTGCAACTCCATAAATATATCTTTTAAATATTTTATTTATTTCCTTTTAGAGATGGGAAGGGAGGGAGAAAGAGAGGGAGAGAAACATCAGTATGGGTTGCCTATCGCACACTCCCTACCGGGGACCAGACATGTGCTCTGACTGGGAATCGAACAGATGACCCTGTGGTTTTCAGGCCGGCGCTCAGTCCACTGAGCCACACCAGCCGGGGCTCAATAAATATTTAATTAAGTATAATAAATTCACCAACATTGAGCACCTACCACGGACCAGCACAGAGCCTGGAAAGCTGGTGGTGCCTGAATTGCGCTGAATAATGAAATGATTGTTGGAAGCACGAAATGTGGGAGTGGAAATGGGAGGAAAGAGACTTTCTGTCTGTGTCCCCACGCTGTCTTCCGCCTTTCCCACAGCTCCGGGGAACCCTGTACAACACCGGTCGCCATGTGTCTTTCCTGCCTGCACCCCGGCCCGTGGTCAATGTGTCTGGGGGTCCCCTCCTTTATAGCCATCGACTCAGTGAACTGCGGCTGCTATTTGGAGCACGTGACGGAGCTGGCTCTGAACACCAGATCAACCACCAGGGCTTCTCTGCTGAGGTGCTGGCCACTGACCTCTAACCCTTGACCCTTGCCCTGAGTCAACCCAATTCCTCCCCTCACCCTCCTCTTAATACCTCACCACATCCTCTCCACAGAGCTGTTCCCCTCCCAGGACTTATCTTTTTTTTTTTTTTTATTTTTTATTTATTTTCAGAGAGAGAAGGGAGGGAGAAAGAGCAATGTATGGTTGCCTCTCACATGGCCCTCACTGGGGACCTGGCCCGCAACCCAGGCATGTGCCCCGACTGGGAATTGAACTGGGACCTTTTGGTTCCCCGCCCGTGCTCAATCCACTGAGCTACACCAGCCGGGCCCCCAGGACTTATCTTTAACCTCACTTGGGACCCCCAAAAGCTTAGAGCTGCACCCATTCTCTCCTCCCCTTTTGCTGGGGAACCCCACTCTCTCTGTTCCCCAGGTGCAGCTCATCCACTTCAACCAAGAACTCTACGGGAACCTCAGTGCGGCCTCCCGGGGCCCCAATGGCCTGGCCATTCTCAGCCTCTTTGTCAATGTGAGCGCAGGCAAGATTCGGAGGGAGGGAGGGAGGGACTGGGCACCTGGGATCTGGGGTCTGAGGAAGAGGGAGGCTGGGAGGGCTCAGACTCCTGGGTATTGGGTGGGGGGAGGGGGGAGGGCTTGAACTTCTGCGTTCCTACCTCCTCACCTCACCCCCCCACCCACACACACACAGGTGGCTGGCAGCTCAAACCCATTCCTCAGCCGTCTCCTTAACCGGGATACCATCACCCGCATCTCCTACAAGAGTAAGTCCTGGTGCGGTGCACTGGTGGAGGAGGTGGGTGCAAATCGGGAGCTCGATGCGGCGCTCCTCTTCACTCTGGTGAAATATGCCTGCAGATGACGCCTACTTTCTTCAAGACCTGAGCCTGGAGCTCCTATTCCCTGACTCCTTCGGCTTCATCACCTATCAGGGCTCTCTCAGCACCCCACCGTGTTCTGAGACTGTCACCTGGATCCTCATTGACCGGGCCCTCAATATCACCTCCCTCCAGGTGACCCTCTGTCTACACCCCCCACCCCTTGCCTCCCCTCTCCTCCTTCCCCACATTGAATGGAAACTGAAGGGGGTCATGGGGTGCAGCTGAGCAAGGCACCTCTGATCCGCTCCCAGGGACGGGACTTTGTGTATGACGTCATCAGAACTTCCAGGATTCACTCCCAGTTTCCCACCCCACCCCCCTTCCTGTGGCAGATGCATTCCCTGAGACTCCTGAGCCAGAATCCTCCATCCAAGATCTTCCAGAGCCTCAGCGGTAACGGCCGGCCCCTGCAGCCCTTGGCCCATAGGGCCTTGAGGGGCAACAGGGACCCCCGGCACCCTGAGAGGCGCTGCCGAGGCCCCAACTACCGCCTGCATGGTATGGTCCAGTCTGCCCCCCCTCCCCGCCTCCCATGTCTTGGTCTAACCCGCCTTTGTGTCCCCCGATGGTGTGTCAGTGTGATACAGTCCTACTACCCTTTGCTGCTTCTGCATGGTCCAGCCTCCTGAGTTCTCACTCGCGCCCTCTCCATCTTCCCTGTGTGTCCACGTGCTGCAGCCCACCTCCCCGCCACAGACCCTTGCTCCGAGTCCATGATTCATCTTCCCTCTTTATTGCTTGCAACGTGCAACTTGGTCTATAACCCGAGACTCCTGGCTTCTTTGTGATACGACTAATTCTTGGTCCGTGGTTCCCATTAGTATGGCTTTCCGAATCCAGATCCATTTCGTTTCCATAGGTACAACCCAACGCTGTTCCATAATCTAGTAGCCCCCCGTTTACTGAGAATTGACATGGTTCAATCCCCTTCCCTTCCTACTTCCTCCCCTCGGTTCGGCCCTGTGATCTAAAGGGCCACCTCTCTGACATCTCAACATGGTACAGGCCAGAGCCCCCCCTCCCCGCAAGAATACCTTCACATAGTTCAGCCTGATGCTGAAACGGAACGTCCCTGTTCCACCCTCCTGCTGCCTCTCTACGGCTCAGCCCACTGCCGGACCATTTCTCCCAGCTTCCCAACCTGGTATATTCCGGTTCCCCCTTCTCAGCCTCCCGGGGGTAGAGCCCTACGCGGCCCAGCCTCCGCCCACTGCACGCTCCCTGCACAGTCCATCCTACCGTGCCCTAAACTAACGTCCCCGATCGCTGTCGTCTGTCTTACAGTGGATGGTGTTCCCCATGGTCGCTGAGATTCCCTATCGAGGATTGCACTTGTTCTTCCCAACCCTACCCAAGAGGGAAGGGGAGTCACCCCAAAACAAAGCTATTAAAGGGACAGAATAAATCCTGTTTCTCAGTGGTCTGATTCCAGGCGCGGCGGGGTATTAGAGAATAGCAGCTTTCTTCTAGAAACCAATCGCCGTCTTCCTAAACCCCACTATTCGGGTTTTGGCTTCCTGTTTTCCAAAACAGTCGTTTGGAAAGGCGGCTCCTTTAAGCAGCGCCTCTTCCCCACCCCCCTCCCTACCCCTTACCCACTCTCCGGGTCAGGCAGCACGCGCAGAGCCATGTGCTTCCTCCTACCGCTTGCCTCATTGGCTCGAACTGGGTCACGATCCCGCCCCCAGCGTCGTCATCCATTGGCCAAATGTAGGTCAGTGTCCCGCCTCCCATCAAAAGGCCAGACAACTTCTCGCCCTGGGCCCCTCCCGCATCCCGGGCCTAGGCGGACCCAAGGGTCCCATTGGCTGTGCGTCTCGAGGGGTAGGGACGCGATTGGCCCGCATTTTCAGCCTGAGGGAGGCACGCGGCAGGGGTGCATGGCCCAAGAGGAGGGCGGGGCAGGGTGGGTAGGGTCCGAGAGGAGGGGTGCTCGCTGTGGCGTCTGGTGTTTTGGTTTGGCTTTTTTTTTTTTTTCCGCGAAAGAAGTTTGCTTTGGCCACGCCTCAAAGCGGCCGCCTCCTCCTGTCCCCTCCCCCGCCCCTCCGCGCACACCTCTTGGTGCAGATTGCGAAGCGTCTTCCGTTGAGAGAGCTGCAGATTTTGCAAGAGCCAGGCTCGACCACCTTACAGAAGGAGCGCCTTGAGTCCCCTTGAACCCTCTGTTGCAAGGAGCTGGCCGCCTGATTTGATCAATCCCTCACCCAGACTGCATGGTCTCCTGGGACCCTCCAGAGTTGCACGTTTCTGCAGCGAGGACTGCAAATCCCCGTAGCTCCTAGGATTTGCACTGTTCTGGATACTGGAATCTTGCAAGCTACGCTCGCCTGACCCTGGGCAGACACTTGCCCGAACCACAGGAGTTTACCGTTGAGTGGCAGGGCAGCTCATCGTCTCTCCATGAGCCCGTGAGCCTGCGGGCAGGTGCCCGGCGATGGCGCGGCCCGTGAGCGACAGGACCCCGGCCCCCCTGCTGCTGGGCGGCCCGGCCGGGACCCCCCCTGGCGGGGGAGCGCTGCTTGGGCTACGGAGCCTTCTGCAGGGGACCAGCAAGCCCAAAGAACCGGCCAGTTGTGAGTTCTACATCCCACCTTTCCCAACTCACACCCTACTCCCTTAGGGACTCAGGTGCTGGGGGTGGGGGGTCCACAGCTATCCCCTACGGTGCCGGTTATCCATCCTCGAAACCTTTACCCATTTACTAAGGTGTTTAGACCCCCAGATCCCTCAGCATCCATGACCCCAAAGTACCGGCTCTCAAGCCCCTCCACCCCGAGGACCCAGGAGTCCAGCCCACCGCCACCCCAGTGTCCTTCTCCCAGAGGACCCAATAGTCTAAGCCCCAACCCCCTCTTCCCTTTGGTTCTGAGAGTCTGGACCCCTGGGGTCCAGGGAGGAGGGAGGGGGTGTGTCGGATGCTCACACGGTAGTGACACGGGCTTGGGCGGGGCCTTCTGGGGTCACATGGAGTCTAGGGATGAGGAATGTGCCCCAGGAATAGAGCCCCTTCCTGTCCCTTACAGAGTGTGGGGACGGGGAGAAGGGGGTATCTGCGCACGGGGGCGGGGGGTAGGTTACAGAGGAATCACAAAGCTGTCATTTTTTTTTTCTCTCACCTGCTCAACCCTCCACCTACCCCTGTCTGAACTTCCGTCCCCTTTCCATGTCTACTCCTTACTGGGTCTCTGTCCCCATCTCTCTTTGCATCTCTGACCTCCCCTCTTAATGAGTTTCTGTCCCTCTTGGTCTCTGTCCCTCTTGGTGTCTCTGCCGCCCCCGTCTCTTTGGGTCTCTCTCCCTCTGAGTCTCTGTCCCCTCCTCTCTCTGGGTCCTTGCGCGCCCTCTCCGACCTCCCTCCACCCCCATCTGTTCCCTCTTTCTCGGGATCTCCATCGTGTGGGTCTCTATCCTCCCTTTCCTCGTGTCTCTCTGACGCGGGGGTCCGTTCCATCTCTGTCTTCCTCTCCCTTCCTACCCTGCCCGGTCTTCCTGGCCCCCAGGTCTCCTGAAGGAAAAGGAGCGCAGGGCGGCTCTGCCGGCAGCCACGGTTCCTGGGCCGAGCCTGGAGTCGGCGGGCCCGGCGACGGGCCCGGCGGATGCCCCAGCTGGGGCGGTGGTGGGCGGCGGGTCCCCCCGAGGGCGCCCGGCAGCTGCGCCTGGCCCGAGTCTGTTGGCGCCGCTGCTGTGGGAACGGACGCTGCCATTCGGCGACGTGGAGTACGTGGACCTGGACGCCTTCCTGCTGGAGCACGGGCTCCCTCCCAGTCCACCGCCCCCCGGTGGCCCATCACCGGCACCGTCGCCCATGCGCACGCCCGCACCCTCCCCGGGGCCCGGTTCCTGCTGCTCGGCTTCCCCTCGCTCCTCGCCGGGGCACGCCCCCGCCCGGGCTGCCCTCGGGGTGACAGGCGGCCACCGCGCAGGTGCGGCGGCGGGGGCTGGGCCTTCGGTGGGCGGGCTTAGCCTCCAGGGGGCGGGGCTGTGAGACACCCGGGCCCGTTGGTGGGACTCAGGCGGTGCGCCTGAAATCTGGGCTCCCTAGTTTGAGAACGGTCGGAAGAGATCAAAGGGGTGGGTCTCCAGGATCAATAGGAAAGGAGAGACTTGGGCCCTCAAATTCCAGGAAGTCTGCCTAGTGGGGCGGTAGTGTGGACTTTTCTGTGGGACGTGGGGACTCGTGGAGCCGGGACTGCGAGCTCAGAACACCGGAGTTATTTAGTGGAAAGTGGACTGTGCCCCCATATTCTGGGCCTAGAATGGGTGGAACTGGGATAGGACCGAACTGCTAGGCCCTCTACTGGGGAGAAGGCAAGGGTTGGGCACAGACTTATGTTTTCCCACACAAGAGGGACTGTCAGCCTTGGTTTCTGGGTCCCCCACTAGAGACCCTGGGTCCTGCAGTCCAGCAGAGGGGAGAAGGCAGAGGATCTTCATTCTAGATCTCACATTGGGGCGAGGGCCAAGCTTTCTATATTCCTGGGAGAGGACTAGCCTGGGATCGCAGAATCGTGTGTATCCCAGTGGTGAAAGGATTCGGGTCCTGGGGAAAAGATCGAGGGCCGGTTCCCCTGTGTTCCCGAGAGTGCAGGGGGACTGGATCCTTGGAGGTTGAAAGGTTCGAGCAGAGAGACCCGAAGGAGCAAGAGGAAAGGTGTGCTCCCTCTGGCACCTTGAGGTTTTCAGGGTCGGGCTGCAGGTCGGGGATTGCTGGACACACCTGCCACTGGTCCGACCTCCAGGTCCGACCTCTAGGCAGACCCAGGGCCCTCCTCTTCCCGGCCGCATGCTCCCGCGCCACGTGAGTCCTCCCTTAACCTCCTCGGTGCTTCGCGCACGCGCAGTCATGCGGGAGGGGGCGGAGCCTGGGGAACGTGAGGCAGCCCTAGGCGGCGGGGGTGGGGGTGGGGGCGGGAAAAAGCAGGCGCCGGCACGTGACTCGGCCCTGAACTGGTGTCCTCAGCTGACCTCTGCTTGCTCGCTCTTAAAGGCGCAGGCCGGCAGCTCTTTTCCGCTTCTGTTCCCTAAGTCATGAGAGTTAATAATTCTTAAGAGGCTCTGGAGTTCTTTTCAGTGCATTGGAGTCCTTTTCCCTGACCATCCTGGGGTCTAGACTTTGGTCAGGGATTCAGTAAGAAGGATTCCGGCTAGCCTATGGGAAAGAAGCTACCACTGACTGAAGGCCTGAGGATTTAGATGCAATAGCCCAGACTCAAGTGTAATTTAGGACAAATCGGATAATGATTGGGCCGCAGCTTCCCTGTTTGTAGAAGTGGAGTTGGTTCCATGATTTCTAAGCATCTTTGTGGCTTAGGGAACCTCCACATTTTATATTGGGGGGGTTGATCTCTGGCAAAGCTTTATGTTAGCCTTCTTTACGGTGGATATGATAGCTGAGTGGATATGATACCTGAGTAGGGGGTGGCATCTGGGAACCTCCTCCGCAAAACAAATAAACACGATCAGGTGATACATTCTATTTCCCCAAGGCCTGACCTCTCGGGACACACCCAGCCCTGTGGACCCAGATACCGTGGAGGTGCTGATGACCTTTGAACCCGATCCTGCTGATTTAGCCCTGTCAAGCATTCCGGGCCATGAGACCTTTGACCCACGGAGACATCGCTTCTCAGAAGAAGAACTTAAGCCCCAGCCCATCATGAAGAAGGCGAGGAAGATCCAGGTGCCAGAGGAGCAGAAGGTGAGCCCTGCCGGATGTAGGACACAGGCTTGGCCAGCTAGCGCAGTCCCCACGGCCAGGGTTTCTCACAGTCTGGCCTGGGTTCTTACCAGGATTAGCTCCCAGTCTCTCCTACAGCCAAGGATCCGTCCTCGTTGGCCATGGGGTGCAAGGGGGCCACATTTTGTGCTTGGGATTTATGAAGATGGTATCACCGTGGGACACAGACTCGGCCAGCCCTGCTGGGCCCAGTCGTACAGACTTGGCGCTTCTCCCGTCAGCTGGACCCAAGCCACTCAGTGGGGCAGGCTCTGAGCTCTGCCCTGCTCAGTGGCTAAGGACAGCCTTTCTTAGCAGTGGGGTACCAATCTGTCTCTTCTACATGGCCAGCCAGGCTGGGGCTTGCCTGTGCCCAGGACACAGACCTTGCCAGCCCCCTAGGCCCTGTGTCCTGGGTCTGGACTGCCTCATTGGCAGGGGCCTCAGGTTCCTATTGGCAGCCAGAGCCACATTCTGATGTGGTGGGTTCTTTGGGCAGTGACCGCACTGTCCTAGCATTCCAACTTTTCCAGTTCTGGGGTCTCTCCTAATAAGAGATGCCTGGGCTTCTCTCACAAGATTTTGCCATGCCTTCATGGAACACACAGCTACACAGAGCAGCTAGGACCAGCCTCCAACAAATCTACACCAGTGGTTTCTCCTACCACAGGGCCCTGTTGCTACGGACTGGATTTACCCTAGCAAGCAGGAACTAGGCTTTCATTAAATGGGGCTTAAGAGGCATCTTTCAGAGTTCTCGGTGCTCCTTGGGACTAAGGAGTGATCCTCTGCAGTCAGATTCCAGGACTGGAGAACCCTGGGCATAGTCCTGTGGGGAGGTCTCAGTATGGCCCCTTTGCTAAATAAAGGACAACGCTTCAAGTCACCAGGACGTATTTGGCAAGGGGCACGTATTCAGCTATTCAAGGTCAGTAGGTCACAGACCAGCTGCTGTCGTTGGGACCACTTAGACCTTACTTTTTTAAAAATTTTTATTTATTGATTTTAGAGATAGAGAGGGTGAGAGGGAGAGTGATAAACATCAGTTTGTTCTTCTACTGATTTATGCATTCATCAGCTGATTCTTTTATGTGCCCTGACCAGGGATTGAACCCACAACCTCAGGGTCAATGCTCTAGCCAACTGAGCTACTCAGCCAGGGCAGACCTTACTTTTTGTTTGCTAAGGAGGGATGAGGTTGCTTTGGCGACCAGGTCTGAAGGGATCAGCTCTGGGAAGATTCTATGGGACATCAAATCTCATCACCCGGGAGGCTAGATTTTCCTTAGCAACAAGGATCTGGAAAGGTGATGTACAAGGCAGTGTTTTTCCCTGGGAGCTCTTACACCCTGAAGGCTTGGTTGCTAGGGAACAAGCATTCTTAGCATCCAGGAACTAACTGCAAGCCCTTTGTCAGGTGAGGAGGGTAGGGTCTGGTTTGCACACTGAAGACTTGAAGACCAGTTGTTTGTGGTGGGAGTGTCTCTCCTGACTTAGCTGTTGCTAGGGGCCTGCTCTCTTTAGCAACCAGGGCCCTAGAAGGTGCAGACCCTTGGGTACCCATCCCAGCAGAGACCACTGATGGACTAGAAACACTCCTAGAAGTCTTCTGCATTCCCTCTGACCCTTGAAGGAGCAAGCAAAGTTGTTCCACCTTTCTCTCGCTCTGGCCAGGGCCCCTCTGAACCTCATTGCTTTCCCACCTCCGTACCCCCAGGATGAAAAGTATTGGAGTCGGCGGTACAAGAATAACGAAGCAGCCAAGCGGTCCCGCGATGCCAGGCGGCTTAAGGAGAACCAGATATCGGTGCGGGCGGCCTTCCTGGAGAAGGAGAATGCCCTGCTCCGGCAGGAGGTGGTGGCTGTGCGCCAGGAGCTGTCCCACTACCGTGCTGTGCTGTCCCGCTACCAGGCCCAGCACGGGGCCCTGTGAGGCTGCCATCCTTCCCCCACCTGCGGAGCTCACCTCCGCCTCACTCAGACTTGCGCCCAGACACCTTCCCTCCCCACCCTGTGGCCCACGGGCCGGCCGGCTGGGTGCCCCAGGGACGTGATGATGCAGATAAATACATTTATATTTTTAAGAAAAAGCAAGCCTCCCCCCTCCCTCGTGGGGGCGGGGAGAGTCTTCTGTGTGCCCTGGCACGTCGGGGACCCCGTCCTCCCACCGCCTCCGTTTAACACGATCCTGAATAAATCTTGATAACCCCAGAGCCAGCTGTCGTGGGGGAGGAGGCAGCTCCCTGGCCCCACTTCAAGGCCAGCGGGGTCACACTAGCCGCAGTCCGTGGGTAAGTCTGGGCTTCGGGCACTCCCGGATGAAGGGGCCAGGGTGTAAAAGGAATGAAGCGACTACCTTTATTGCATAGACCTTTTCAAGTGCTTTGAAGATTGGGTTCAGGAAATGCACAGGACACAGAACACGGGAAATGAACTCTGCCCGCACTCGCGGGGCAGAGGAATTGTAGTGCAAATGCGAGCGCCGGCCCGGGGAACCTGCCCCTCCAGGACTGATTGGCCAGTTAAATGGAGGCACCGGAGTGGACTGGGAGAGATCCTGAACGGCCAGCCCGTGCATTCCAGGTCCCATCATTGGGCGACACGTTAAGCTCCGCCCTCAGCCGACCTGGTCTTTAACGTGCCGGAAAGCAAAGGTCTGGACTGAGGCCCACCCTGCCAGGCGAGCCCAAGTTCCTGTGATCCTGATGGCCCCCACCCCCTAACATTTGGGCCACCTTCCAGCGCCACCTCTGGCCCTCTGGGTGAGGGCGCAGTCCTGAGACGGAACTACAGGCTCTGCACGTGGGACCTCCACCTGAACTCCAGCCGCCAGGTCGCGCCCCGAGCTCAGGCCCCGCCTCCTAGGAATGTAGGCCCTGCACGTACCGGTCTCCAAATTTTACGAGGTTCAAGGCTCTCGCCCAGGAGGCCCAGTGAGCAGTGTACCAAGGCGCGGATGCACCTGTGCCTGCAGGGGCCCGTACTCCACCCGCTCCCCATCCACTGTAAGCACTCCCCGGGATGTGAGCGGCTCCAGTCGAAAGGCGTGGGCCGCAGCGTAGCCCAGCTGCGAGAGGCCCAGGCTTAAGTGGCTACCCTGCTCCATGGCCAGGAAAAGGCGCAGCAGTGCAGCTCGCGAGATGCCGCCACGCACCCAAAACAGGTGCACCAGGCCGTCGTCAAAGCGCGCATGGGGGGCTGCCACCAGGTCAGCCCCCAAGTGGCTGGGCGAGATAGCCAAGACAAGCACAAAGTCCTCCTCCAGGGTCACCCAGCCTGGGGGTAGCGGGGCACCCAGAGGAGGGAGCAGGTTGTCTGGTGGACCCCAGGTAGAGGCAGCTACTGGGTCACTGTCAGGGGTGGGTGACAGGAACCCAGAGGGTGCTGTCATTTCTGGGGCCCCCTCGTTGATGGGTGACAGCAGAGCTGACTTGGGGGAGCCCGGGGGGGAGGGCAGCAGTGCGTCTGGGGACAGTGGAGCATCTCCGGCCCCAGCCCAGTCCCCGGCCAGCTCTGGGCCCCCGCCATTGAGGGCCAGGATGGGCAGCGGTTCAGGGGAGCCTGGGGAGGTCAGGGCAGGCTGGGGCAGGGGCAGGGGCAGGTCAGACACGGAGCGATGAAGGGGTGAGTGGGCCACGGGCGGAGCTGGGACGGGCGCCAGGGTCAGCTCCGATTTGGCCCGGGGCAGGCCATGGGCAGGGGTGGGGGAGGCAGGCTCGACAGCGGCAGGGAGGTAGGAGAGGCGTCCGCGGTAGGTGTGCAGTGTGGCGAGGCTCAGCACGGTACTCAGTGTGAAGCGGGCACTGCCCAGCGCCCTGAAGCGCTCGCTCTGGATGTCCACGTCCGACACGAAGCCCCAGGCCACAGACAGGAAGGAGAAGCAGCGGGAGCCTGAGGCCAGCGTCACGGACAGCAGGTCCAGTGGGCGGCAGCCGCCCCGGCAGAGCAGCAGGGAGCAGTTGAGCAGGAGGTCAATGCCCAGGGCCTGCGCAAACCTTCAGAGCCAGAGACAGATGGACATAGTGAGAAAGAGGAACCAGGGCTGGGTGAGAAACAGCACGTGGGGCGGGGAGGAGACAGACAGACAGCAAGGGGAGAGGCCCACCATGTCCCTGGGCCCACCCACAGCCATTTAGCCACCTCCAGATGGACGCTTCTTACTGGGCTGGGTTCCCTGTCAATCCTTCCATTCCACAAGCATTCGCTAAGCGTTGCCTGTGTGCCAGGCACAGTTCCAGGCACGGGGGATACAGCTGGGAACAAGACCAGCAAAAATGCCAGACCAATTCAACCTGACAGTGGACTGGCAGAGGGGGTGGCAGATGTGCCAAATCCCTGTCATCCCTCCTTCAGGGTGTCCTCAGGCTCACCAGGGGCAGGAAAAGCCCACCTACCCCCCATGGTGGTTCACAGCTCCAGCCAGGGCATTGCCCGAGCCGCAGGGGAGGATGCCCACAGGCGTCTTCACAGCCTCTTCCCAGTCGGGGCGATCCAGGAGTCCGTTCAGCACCTGCAGGGCCAGCGACCAGACACCTGGGTACTTGTCCTGGCCTCCACAGTCCTCCCAGGGCTCGGGGCAGGGGGCCCTCCTGCCCTACCTCATACAGCAGCCCATCTCCAGAGACTGTGACGATGCCATCCCACTCATGCAGGCTCAGTCCCTGGACCAGCTCCCGAGCGTGGTTCTGTCGTTCTAATGTGGGGAACCAGGAGATGAGGCAAGCTGTTCCACCCCCACCCCACCCCTGCTCCCCAGCACTCGGGAATCCAGTGCCAGGCCATTGCCTTCCATCCCGACACCACCCTTACCTGTCTGGATGAGGTTGAAGGAGAGCCCAGCTTCGGAGATCATGGGCAGCACATGGTTCTTACACCACTGCCAGGCCAGGCCCCGCCCCCCAAAGGGATTGACCAATAGAAGCAATCGCGGTGGCCTGGGCAGAAGATGGGGGGTGATTTCTGCAGAGAGAGGGGAAGGAGTCCATATAGAGGCCAGAGGCTCAGGCCCCACACTTCAGAAACAGTAACTGCGAAAAGCCCCCCATGGAATGGGTGGAGGGCCGCGACACTGGGGCCTCCAGGAAGTTGTTTTTCTCCCCAGGCTTCACCTGCGCAGGCCACTCCCTTCTGAGACAAAGGCAGGGCTTAGGTGTCTAATCCCAGTGCCCTTTGGACCCCCCACGTGGGAACAGAAATGCAGTTTCCTCGTTCCTGAGAACACCTAGATCCCAGATCAGGTTACTGCCACCATCCCTTAGGGCCACTGCCCAGGCACCTAGCAGGACGCTGGGTGGGGACCCCTACTCAAAAGCCTTCTCCAGACCCCTAGCCTAGTTTTCGATGCCACCACTGAGAACTCTGGCTGCTGACTGGTCACATCTGTCTGCTGCGCTTGTCAGCCCGCGAGCCTCGGACTCATCTGTGGTCCGGATCCACGGAAGAGGGGAGGGGACAGAGACAAAAATCTAGCAAGAGAGCAGCAGACACAAATAATTTTTCTCAGGCTGTGATTCTGTTCTTCCTGTGGCCTATCACCGTCTGGTATTGCTTTTCCAGTACGGACCCTGGGAGCGATCACTCAGATACATAGGAAAGCAGAGAGAGACCCACAGAGGGAGATCCACAAGGACACCGAGGTTGCCCAGGACCTCACCCCCGTCCCCAGGCAGTGGCAGTCCACGGAGCAGACACGTGAGGACAGTGGCCCAGCGCTGGGCCTCAGCCCGGTTCTCCTCGTAGGTGTCCGCCCCATCAGCCCGGAAGGTGCGTGTGACCCTCCGTCGGCCGCCGCGCCGGCCCCTCGGGTAGGTGTAGATACAGAAGTAGGCCGCCGAGTCGCAGGGGCTGCGGCTCCGCAGGGTACAACAGCCTGAGACCTCGGCCAGCGGGACCAGGCCGCCCCGGGGCCTGGCTTCGGGCTTTGGACGCAGCCGCTGTACGTGCAGGGCCTGTGCCGTGAGAGTGAGGGCAAAGCGTGGGCCTCGGGCGGGGTGGGAGCCAAACTCGCCGTGCAGGAGTGGAGTGCTGGCGGCCAGGGGCGGCGGCGGGGCCATGGCCTCGGCCCCTTCCAGGGCAGTCCTAGGCCTGTGGCCCCGGCTCCAGGTCAGCTACTGGTCTGGCCCCTGTGGGAAGGAAGGGCAGGTGTCAGGATCCAGGATGCCCCGTGTCAGGTGGAGGGAGGCAGAGGCAGGGCCTGTGGACAGGGGGAGACAGTGAGGGGCAGTCGCAGGTGCAGCAGAGACAGACAGGCCCAGAAAAATGTGGGGAGGCCCTGAGGATGCAGGGAGGAGATCAGCTGGACGGGAGGGTCCACACCCGGGCACGCAAACATTCATTCACGCATTCATTTCCTAAATAATTCTTCACTACTCTCCATGGGCCAATCACAGTGCCAGGCCTAGCAAACACAGCAGGGAGCAGAAGGGACCAAAAATCCCTGCCTCCGTGGAGTTCACGTGAGGAAACAAGCAAACGACGACGAGACAAAGAAGTACAATACAGTGTGTCGGATGACAAGGGCTGTAGGAAAAGGAAGGCAGAGGATGGAAATCGGTGGGGGCACGGGAAGAAACAGACCTGCAAAGACAGAAAAACACAACACGCCATAGTCGTCTCCAGACGGAGAAAGCACCAAGGGAGCGACATTTGGATACAAAGTGAAAGAGGGATAAACAGCTTCTATGAAATCAAACCTGGACTGACCACAGACACTTAGGGACAGACACTTAGGAAACTAACGGTGTTGTCGGGGCTCCCGGAGGCCCTTAGAGGGCCAGAAAGACTAGGGAGCAAAACAGAGAGAAGATAGAGGCAGGAAGTAGAAGGTGTAGAGACTGGGAAAAACTGAGAAAGGGATGTGACAGGAAGGGACTAAGTAAGGGGTCAGAGAGCTAGAGGAGCCACATGCAGGCACCTTCAAGAGCTGGGTTCAAGAGACAGGGTTCAAGAGCTGGCCCCTGGGTGTCTGGCCATCTGTTCTCCAGGGAAGGGATTGGAGCTGGGCCTGAGGTCCCCTCCCCAGAAGCTCTCCCCCTGCCCTCTGCCTTTGCTTCCACCTCCTCCTCCTTACTCACCTTTGTTCCCCTCTGCTTCGCGCACACAGCCACCTGCCAGTCCAGCCTCTCACCTCCCCCCTCCTCCAGCTGTCCCAGACACAGCCCCATCTGCATCTGCCTGGCCTCACCCCACGGAGGGAGTCAACTCTGCCCTCGCCCTGGGCAGCGCTCTCAGGCCCCACCCCTTACCTCAAATCGGGTTTAGGCACAGAGCCCGAGATCTTCCCCAGTCCTGGGTCTGAGTCTCTGCCCCTAGGTTCTCAGGTCTCTGGTGTGGTTTCCATTCTCTCCGCCCCTCCAGGTCCCCCAGACCTGGGCCTGGGTCCCTATCCATAGGTTTCTCCAATCCATAAGCCTGAGCCTTTGTCTCCGGTTCCCCTGGGCCCAGACTTCCGCGCCCCCTCCCCCTTGCCGATTTCCAAAAGCCAGTCTCAGATCTGGGTTTCTATTACTCCTGGATCCCCCAGCCCTGGCTCTGGTTCTCCATCTCCATCCCACAGCCCTGGTACCCCAGTCCTGCGCCTGCGCCTGTCTGTTCCTCGTGGTCCCGGGGCCATCCAGTTTCGGGTCCCTGCCCCGACCCCCACACCCGCCAGATCCTCCTCCAAGTGGCCCCTCAAGTCAGCAGCACCCGCCCCGACCAGGGGTGTGTGTGGGGGAGTGTGCATCCGCTCAGCCAATGGCTGTGCGGCTGGCCTCAGCGGCTCCAATGAGGGCACATGGAAGGTGGGCCCAGACGACCCTCGAGCTTGGCACGGGCGCCTGCCGCGGGAGCGGGAAGGGTCGGAATACTCGCGATACCCGCCGCCATTGTAGGTGAGGGCAAACGTGCAGTAGAAGCGGCGCCACGGCCCTACACGCAGGGACCATATCGCCATGTTTGTTGAGGGCATATGGGCACGTCCCATCCACGGGTTTATAGAAGAGCAGGAGCGTGAGGGAGGTCTTTAAATGCAGGTAGAGTGACCAATACACGTAACAAAGACCCAGAGAAATGCAAAGGGGCTTAGTAAAAGACTCAGAGAAGCAGTCAGAGGCAATAACAGACTTGGAGAGAAAAATGACTTTTTTTCAGATAAAGAGAATCAGGAGACAGACACAGAGAAAAGCAGAGACACAGACAAAGACGGTAGAATTAAGAATATGCAAGGTAGAGACTTAAGAAAACCCAGAAAAAGAGGGACACAGAGAGAGAGATGAGGACAGACACTTCTGGAATGAAAACCAACGAGCAGATAATTATTAATTTACAGATTATTAATAAGCCACAGGGGTGTAATGCACAGCACAGGGACTATATTCAGTAATATTGTATTAACTCTGTAGGATGACAGGTGGTAACTGGACTTGTCGTGGTCATTTTGGAATGTACACCTGAAACTAGTATGTCAATCTTTTAAAATGTCACACACTAATTTACCTTGGGCCCAAACCAGAGTGGAGGCGGTGTGACATAAACATCTAAGTAGTGAATGACCCTTGCCTAGTGAATGGCAAGACAGAGACACAAGGAAAGAGGTGGGAGAGCCCTGGCTGGTGTGGCTCAGTGGATTGAGCACCAGCCTGCGAACCAAAGGGTTGCCATTTCAATTCCCAGCCAGGGCGCATGCCTGGGTTGCAGGGCAGGTCCCCAGGAGGGGGTACATGAAAGTCAACCACACACTGATATTTCTCTCCCTGTCTTCCTTTGTCCCTTCCCCTCTCTCTAAACAAATAAAATTTAAAACAAAAAAAGAAAGAGAGACGTGGGAGAGACAGTATCGGAGAGACCTCTGGGTCACAGGTGACTGGGGGAGAGAATATGGAAGGCCCAGATATGGAGAGGAACTGAGACCGAGACACAAAGCAAAGATGCTGACAGAGAGATAGAGAGAGGCAAAGACCTGGTGACACTGAAAAAAAATCAAGGCAAGAATAACATCAGGAGACCTAGAAACAGACGGAATTGCAGAGAAAGACACCTGCAAAAGGAAAAAGGGACAAAGCTTGTTTGAAAGAGAGCAATGGAGGAGGAAGTTCATTTATTGCCAAACAATGCACCTTGTGTTCAACCAAGAAGAGCGACAGCACCAGGTAGTACATGCCAAAGAATGACTCAGAGAGAAAGAGGGACAGAAACGTGATAAATTGGAGGGTCAGGGACACGCAGCACCTGCACTTGGGTCCCAGGGAGAAAGGCAGACACACCGACCAAAAAGGCTGGGACTCAAAGACCGAGACCAAGTTACAGAGATGAGGGGACAGGGACAGGGAGGAGGAGGAGGAGATTGTCCGTGGTATGGTGATCTTGACTTCGGATAGACCCTTACCTCGTGCCACTGCTCTTGGCTTCAAGGTGTCCATTCATCTGCCAGCCCTCTGCAGTGTTATCAAGACCCTAGTCCTGGGTCGGAGTCCATGGGAGGGTGGTGTGGGCAAGGAGTCAGGCCTCCCGGCTCAGGCCTGGCCTTTGGCTCTGTGAAAGGGAGGTGAATAAAGAGGAGTATCCAGGGCAGATTACAGGAGGCCAGGCTGGCTGTGCTGGAGGCCCAAGGGGCAGGGCCTCCCTGGGGAAGGAGAAAAGAGAAGAGTTCAACTTTTTCACTGACCTGACCAGTTCATCTTGCCTCATCCACTGAGGGCCAATAAGTAGGAATGGAGCCTGATTTTTATGGAGCACTTACGCTGTGTGCAAAGAATTGTCTTAAGGATTTTTACCAGCTTATATAATGCTGGAGAACATCTTATGTGCCAGGTCTATTGTCATCCTTTTTTTTTTTGGAGATAAGAAAAGCAAGGCACAGAGAGGTTAAATGACTAGCCCCAAATTACACTGTTCCTAAGCAGCAAAAGCACGATTTGAATTTGAATCTACATCTCTCCTTCTTGGATCGCCATCTTCCCCCTCTTCCTAGGTCTCCTCACCGCCCACCGTCGGTCTCTGTCCACTGCTCCTCTTGGTCTCCATTCCTTCTCCCCTCTGCATCTGTCTCCCTCTAAGTCTTTCCTGTCTTCGCAGAAATTTTTTACCCATCCCCTCTCTCCCCTCCACCCCCAAGCCTGAGACCTCAGTGAGCCTGCTCTGCGCTCCAGGACCATCCACATCCCTCACCACGAACCTGCTTGGCCACTTGGGTCTCTCTGGCTGAGAAAAGCAGCCCCAGGTGGCAGAGGCTGCGAAGGGATCAGAGAATGGCCCTCTGCGGGCAGAGGGAGAAGCGGAACCTCAAAGATGAAAATACAGTCCGCTATAATACTGCGCTGCAGCAAGAAGATCTCAGATTAGACCTCAAGGAGAACTTCCCGAGCTGCGGCCGCTCCTGTAATGGGTAGCCTGAGATAAGGAAACCTGATAAAGAAATGACCGGTGCGTGGGGTCAGAGGTTTTCCAGATAATCCAGACTAGCCCCGCCTCCTTACCTCCAATACTCGGCCCTCCCAATCCTCCGGAAACCACAGAGAAGTTGTCGGCTTCGGGCCAGAGCGTCACCGCGCGACGAGTCCTCCTAATTCCCCGCGACATCTCTCTCGCGCCCGGATTCTCTTTTTCCGGAAGGGTATCGAGAACAGGGACTGGGTAGGGCCAGAGAGGCCCCCGACGTGCTGGCCCTTCTCTCCCTGACGAAGCCCTCTCTCCTCTTCGGTTGTTCCCGCCCCCTATTCCGGAAACGCCCATCGAGCCGGCCGGCCGCCGCACCACAGAGAAGCCCAAGTTGCGATAGAGTGCCGGGTCGCGCCAAGCCTACGTCACGCAGGCGCCGCTCGCTGGAGGCTTTCCCCGCCCACTCCGGCGCCGTTCTCTCTTTCCGGACGTGGTGGAACAGAAGGCGCCATCATGGTGAGTGCACTTTGGGGCGTTCGGGGCTGTACCATCCACCGCCATCCGCTGTGGTCTCGGGCTCGAGGCGCACCGGAGGAAGGCAGGGGTTCCGGGGATGTTCAAAGGAGGCGACTCCCGTGGTGGGGAGCTGTTTAGGGACCTTGGACAGCAGGAATGGATTAGTCGTATCAGCTTCTAGCCTTTCCCGTATCCCTCCATTGAATAGATGCCCAAATTGAGGTACGAGGGGGATAAGTGATAATGACCAAGGTCTAAGTGCCAGGGAGTGGCGGTGCCAGGATTCTGACCCGAGTGACCGGGACCTGTCACTTCTAAGCCTAAAAAGTTGGGTTCTGGGGAGTGTTGAGCGCCCAGTGCCCGGATTTTGCGACCCGACAGGCCTCCGTGCGAGTCTCGGCCTCCTGCCAGCCCTGCGATCTTGCTTCCCCAGCCCGTTCCCCCACTTTCTCCATTTGTTTAATTACACGACACGATAACGCCACTTCCCAGATTTGAGTTTGGGAAGAAATCAGTTGTAGGAACTGCCCACCATGGGCTCTTGCAAACTCGTGTGGGTTAACCGGGAGCTCCCCAGTAGTCCCTTTATTGACCAGAGTCTGGAAAGGAAACCTCACAGGAGCCGGCGGGGAGTGTGGTGGGAACGCTGGGCTTGAGTCACAGCCGCTGCAGTGCGAAAGGTTCTCGGAGTGCCCTGTGTCGTGGGCTGAAGGCTGGCCGTGTCGAGCCGGCCCCTTTCTACAGAGGGGTCATTTGCGGTCCAGAGGGTGGAAGTGACCACCCGAGGCGTCTCCCCGTGCTCCGGGGAGGCTCTGGTGCTGTCTGGGAGTTAGGCAGTACTTGGCAGCGTCCGCGGGAGCAGTGATCCGCCAGGGCGGAGCTGGGTCTACAGCCTCCCCGTCACCCTGCAGGGAGTCGACATCCGCCACAACAAAGACCGGAAGGTCCGGCGCAGGGAGCCCAAGAGCCAGGACATCTACCTGAGGCTGTTGGTCAAGGTGAGGCCGGGGTCTGTGAGCCATGGGCAGGGCCACCCCACACCTGCATTTAGTAGGGTCCAGGGCTCCTCCCAGGAGCCTGCAGGGCAGGCTCACATCTCTTGAGAGCTTCTGGAAGTTCCGTGTTTTTAGCTTCTGGGCTGTGTCCAGCTGGGGGTTGGGGGAGGATTTGCTGAGTACCTGGCCGGGATGGACCTGGGCTACCTAGCTCTGTCCCTGGAGCTCGTTGGCATGGGGGAATGCCAGCAGCCGTTTGTTTGCCCCGTTCCTTAGAAAATTGGGGGGGGGGGCCTGCCCTGGGCTCTCAGACCTGCTTTTCCCTTCCCCTCCAGCTGTACAGGTTCCTGGCCAGGCGGACAAACTCCACCTTCAACCAGGTGGTGCTGAAGAGGCTGTTCATGAGCCGCACCAACCGGCCGCCGCTGTCCCTTTCCCGGATGGTGAGGGGCTCTTGGGAGCATGGCCAGCCCGGGGAGCACCTGGGTCGGGTCTGGAGTTGGTGTCTGGAGTGGGCTTGGAGCCCTAACCCTCAAGTTAGAGTTCATTTCCACCAGCTTGGCTTCTTGGCCTTGCTTTCCTTCTCATTGTTGGGGGGGCCGGGGGCTGCATCAGGTTGTCCAAGTCATACAGCACAAGTCTCAGCTCGTAGGAGAGGTCTACTGAGTTTGCGCTTGAGCCTGAGGTCAGGCCTGTGCTGGTTTCGCCCAGTCCGGGCACAGCAGGATCGGGTGGAAAGGCCAGGCGGGGCTTGATGCGCCTGTCCTCCCCCAAAGATCCGGAAGATGAAGCTGCCTGGCCGCGAGGGCAAGACGGCGGTGGTTGTGGGGACGATAACTGATGATGTGCGTGTCCAGGAGGTGCCCAAGCTGAAGGTGAGTGAGGGGCCCAGCGCGGCGGTGGGTCGGGTGCACAGGTGGGGGTGGGGTCCCGCACACCCGGCTCGTCCTTGGCTGCTGTGGCGCCGTCAGCCTCCAGCGCATCCTGGTCTCACCCCCGGGTTACATGGGCATCGCACCTACCGGGTGGTTTTTGAGTTGAAGGGGGCTTGTTGCTGGTGTTACTGGTGGGCTGTCCCTGGGCCAGCCCCTCAGGGGCAGTGCTGGCTGTTGAGCCAGACGGTCTGGGTTTGAGTCTAGGTTTCTCTGTCACTTTGACGCCTCTGGACAAAGTCCAAAATCTCTTTATGCCTCAGTTTCCTTAAACATAACTGCTTCCACTTGTTGTGGCCTTAGAGGGGTTTCTAGAAGTCAAGTAATAAAAACAGCTGTGGGCAGCCCCTCTGACAGGTGTTAGTTGTCAGGCTGAGCAGGCAGTCAGGACTTCTTTGTTGGGCCAGGGCAGTGACCGGTAAGTCCTAGTAGCCCCTGGGTGGCCGTGCAGGGGCCTCTGACCGAACCTGTCCTCTGTGTGCCCTAGGTGTGTGCACTGCGTGTGAGCAGCCGCGCCCGGACCCGCATCCTCAAGGCCGGGGGCAAGATCCTCACCTTCGACCAGCTGGCCCTGGACTCCCCCAAGGGCTGTGGCACTGTCTTGCTTTCTGGTGAGCCATGCGTGGTCTCCTCTGGTGGGCTGGGGTCTGCCGACAGCCTTCACCCCTCCCGGTCTGGGAGGTCGGGGACCTCCCCACTGCACCCTCCCAGTCAGCCGGAGCCCTGGAGAGTGGCTCCTTGCGGGAGTCCCAGGGTGGGGTTTCTGCCTGACCGTCCCTTTACCCTTCCCCAGGTCCTCGCAAGGGCCGAGAGGTGTACAAGCATTTCGGCAAGGCCCCAGGAACCCCTCACAGCCACACCAAGTGAGTGTGCCCAGCCCTGGCTACCCCCCCACCCCACGGTGCACGCCCAGGTCTTGCCGTGCTTCCGGCCGCTGCTCTTTCTGACATGGGTCCAGCCTCAGCCTCCCCAGAACTCCCCACCCATCGCACCCACTTTCCCTTCAGGACTCAGCGCACAGCTGTGCTCCCCTTGGTGCTGAGCTCCCTGCGCAGCCAGTGTGCCAGATGCAGGCTCCGCTTCAGGCTGAGTTGGCTGCATTTCACCCAAGCCTCTGGGCTCTGAGGCCGGCACCCCAGGGCCTGGCACTGGCTTTGCAGGCCCCTCCTGCCGTCTTGGCTTCCTGCACTGCCGGGCTTTTGCAGTGGCCCCGTGGTGTGACCTCCAACTCTTCCTGGGTTGAGAGGTCCCCTTGTGGTCTGTGTTCCTCTGCCAGAGCCTGCGTTGCTGGCTCAGTCCCCAGCACACAGGAGGCCTGGCTCCATCTGTATGTAACTCCTTTCTCTTCCCCGCAGACCCTACGTGCGATCCAAGGGCAGGAAGTTCGAGCGGGCGAGAGGCCGGCGGGCCAGCCGCGGCTACAAAAACTAACCCCAGATCCTACCTTGTTATTAAAAAGATTTTGGATGCTGACGGCCCTGTGTGTATTACTGGGATTGGGAGGGGAATCTGGGGGCCAGAAGGCAGTTTTGGGGAATTGGACACCGTGCTGTCTCCACGGAGACTAGGTCCTCCAGTTGTGTGGGGGGTGGAGTTCACGCCCCCTCACGTCCTGTCTTGAGTGTCCATCCACGTCAGCCTGCGGGTGCCCCCTGGCGGTCTCAGCGTGTGCTCAGCTCTTCTAGGCCTCGCTGCACCTGTTGGACCCTTGCAGCCCACTCCTGCGGAAACCGTACCTCCTGAGAGGCCAGGTGTCAGCTGTTCCCTGCACCTGCTGCCCAGAATTAGCCACACCCTGTGCTCCCCTGCCCGGCACTAGGGATGTTGGGCGGTGCTTGGACAGGGAAGTGTGGAGGAGGTGGGGCTGCGGTGGGGAAGGGGTGCGTGGGAACAGCTGAGGTGCTCTCCCTCCCACCAGACCCGAGTCTGGCTGGCCGCTGGCCTCCTGGGAGAGCAGCCTGGTGAGTGCGTGCTCCCGGGTCTGGACCTCATACCCTGGGCCCTGCACCCTGGACCTCCCCCAGGGGCCTGGGTGGGCCCTCCCCGGTGTTTACGCAAGGGGCTGGGTTCCTAGGATCCAAGGGCCGCACCTGACGAATGAGGCCAGTCTGCCGGAGGAGCCGCCGGAATACAAGCAGGTCTGGAGACCCGGATTACACCATCCTCCGGAAAAGGCAAGGGGAGGCGAAGGGGGTGTGGAGCTGGCTGGGGCCGGAGGGGAGAGGGGACCTGGCTTTATTCCTCTTTCTTCTCTTCGCAGGGCCGCTCGCTGTGCTCTGGAGGAACGGAGTGCCTGGGTGCTGGGTTTGGGAGGTGGGGCTGCTGGGTTGCAGGGATCAGGGGTCCACAGTCAGGTTGGGTCAGGACTGTCGCATGTGGAGGGATCCTTGCCCTTATTCCAGTAGAAATGAGTGGACAGTCAATGAGCAGGAGTTAGTGGGATTCAGGCCAAAAAGACAGGTCATCTCAGCCAGGAACCTGCATAGATCAGAGAGGGCAGCCGGTCCCAGGCACGGCAGCCAGTGAGTCCAGCCCTCAGCCTACATGGGTTGTGGAGAGCATGGGCTGGTGCCACGGTGATGAGCCCACTCGTGGGGCACATGCTGCACCGTAGCAGCCTGAGCAGGGCTCGGAGGCCAGGCTCGGGAGCAGGGTCCTCCCTCCACAGAGGAGACTGACCTAGTTCCCTGGCTGGGGAAGGGCAATGCCCAGGCTGACGGCTGGAGTGCATTTCCCCGAGGCTCAGAGAGGAGGAACCTGGGATGGGCAGCCAGTGAGTGCTGGTGAGCTAGCCGGCCAGTTGTCGGGAGAAACAGACCCACTGCACACAGCCGGAGGTGCCACTGGGTGGTCAGACAGGGAGACAGTCAGCCGGAAGCAATAGATGCCTTCCAAACGATCAGAGAGACGGCCACAGACGGTCCATTAGTTATGCTGTTGGCCAAGGACTGACTGACTGCCAGCTCTCTCTCCCTTCGGTGAGGGACATCCAGGTGGTTGCAGACAGGCAGACAGCCTGTTCCTGGGAGCTGGTCAGTCAGGCAGCGGACCTTCGACCAGGACAGGTGGGTGGGCAGCCCGTCGAAGCCTGAAGGGTCCATTGGTGCATCGTGTGCTGGAGCAGAGACAGGCAGCTGATGAGTCACAGAGTTTGGAGACAGTGCCGGGAGGTCAGCCTAACCCACATGCAGGGCCAGTTGTGAGGTTGGGCAGATCGTCAGGGACAGCTGGCAGGAAGGTCAGAGGGCCAGCCAGTCATGGCGGCCGGAGGCTGGCGGGCAGTTGGTCTGCGCAGCACTGGGCGCTTGGTCATTCGGGCAATCTGTCAGTGAACCGGAACAGTGCGGGGAGCCCTTTGGACTTCCCCAGGGCTGCACAGGGTCTGCCTCACAGGGGTCACCACATGGTCAGTGCCTTGGACACCCAGCCCCCAGATCCTCCCACCGGGCAGTCCGATGGCAGCCTCCCAGCTTGCGGTACTGGAAGGAGTGGGTTCAGGGGCCGAGGGGCTGCCCCTGGCGGAGACCAGCCCTGGCTTCCTGTACTCCGAGGGCCAGCGGCTGGCCCTGGAGGCCCTGCTGAGCGAGGGCGCGGAGGCGTTCAAGGCCTGCGTGCAGCGTGAGGGGCTGCGGCCCTTCCTGAGTGGGGACGAGCTCCAGGGCCTGGCAGCGGCGGCCGAGGACTGGACAGCAGCCAAACAGGAGCCCGGCAGCGTGGCAGAGGGAGCCACGGTCGCCAATGGGGCCTCCGGCAGCCTGACCTACTGGCCCGGACGGTCGGAGGAGCCGGTGCCCGTGCTGCGGCTGGGCTGGCCGGAGGACTCAGGCTGGAAGGGCATCACGCGGGCGCAGCTGTACACCCAGCCCCCTGGTGCGGGCCACCCGCCCCTCAAGGAGCTGGTGCGCCAGGAAATCCAGGCTGCCTGCAAGGTGGGGGCAGGGCCTCGGGGGCCTGGTGTCCTTTCCCCGCACCTGGGCGTTCTCATATGCTAACTCCCAGACCTGGGCATGCCCATCCCCCAGGACTGGGGCATGTCCACACCCCCAAGACTTCATCGTCACCCTCTCAGATGTGAGGGTCCCCATCTTCTCCCCAAGATCTGGGTGCCCTGAGGCATCCATGTCCCTTGGACCTAATTATGATACCCATTGTCTCAGCTGTCTACCCCACCCGCGCCCCCAGCAAGGTGGAGTCTCCACCTGCCCCCAGGGAGGGCCCAGATGTCTCCCCGGCTGCCCCACCCGCCCACCCCCGGCCAGCCGGTTCTTTATCTGACAGATTTCGAGTTGGCCAGCTCCCACACCAAGCACTGCACCTGGGTTAACACATAATTCTCATGAGGGCCCTGTGGGGTTGGGCCTTACTAGGTGCATTGAGGAGATGGGGAAACTGAGGCATGGGGAGCCAGGACATGGCCAGGCAGAGACATGAACCAAGGCTCTCTGACCCACGTGTGGGTCAGGGCTCGTTGCCACCGCCTCTTCCTGCCTGCGAGATCCCAGCCCTTGGCTGCCCCCAGTCCCTGGAAGTCCCCCTGCTGACCTAGAGGCCAGCCCTCCCATCTGCCCTCCCCCTCACCCCCGCAAACTTCAGGGCACCCCTGGATTCCCAGGGGTGCAGCTTCCCACAGCGTGCCACAGAGGCATCCAGCCCACCGACCCCGGGAGCAGGGCCACCATGTAGTGTTACAGCTCGGGGGGCACCAGGTACCATTGTAGACACGTGACAGATGGCAGCCCCGTAGCAGCTGGAGAACTGCCCTTTCTCCTCCACAGGCAGGCTCTGTACAAACACCCCACGGAGGCCAGGCGGCTAAACCCTCAGTCCCCAGAGCATGTCACCACTGAGACCCCACCTCTGAGTGTCCCCCAAGTCCCAGGCTCTACCCACAGCCCCTCTCCATACCCCCAGCTGGTGGCCGTCGTCATGGATGTATTCACCGACCCAGACCTGCTTTTGGACCTGGTGGAGGCGGCCACACACCGCTGGGTGCCTGTCTACCTGCTCCTGGACCGCCAGCAGCTGCCTGCCTTCCTGATGTTGACCCAGCAGATGGGGGTGAACCCCTGGGCCACCGAGGTAGGGGCCTGGCTGCAGGGATCGCTGAGTCCCCTTTCCCCTGGGGCTGGGGGTACCAGAGGCAGACCCTCCCACAGGGCCCTGGGTCATGGAGGTGGGTGCCAGCTGAGAGGGTCCCCTAAGATCGGATGCCCCAGGCACTGGGTGAAGCAGGGTGGGCCTACCCACGGGGCCCACACCCCTGCCAGTAGGGGGAATCTCCAAGAGACCCCAGAGGCCCAAGATTGATGGCTCTGTAGCTGGAACAGACCCTTTTATAAAGCCATGGGGCCCCCAGGCAAGACTAGCCTGGAGGGACCCCCAACTGCATGCAGGTTAGCCTGAGCAAAGGTGTGTCCCCACCACCCAGAACCTGGACATCCGCGTCGTGCGGGGCTGCAGTTTCCAGAGTCGCTGGCGACGGCAGGTGACCGGCAGGGTGCGGGAGAAGTTCCTGCTGCTGGACGGCGAGAGGGTCATCTCGGGGTCCTACAGGTGAAGCTCCCTGGCCACTCCGCCCGTGTCCGGGCCCCAGCTCTCCCGCAGTGTGCTCAGAGAGCACTCAGGTCCCCTTTCCAGCCTCTGGTTCCTCATCTGTGAAATGGGTGGAAGCGCACTGCCGGGGTGGGGGGGGGGGGGGAGAGGAGGTGGCATTGGGCAGGATGGGCTTGGGGTGGGAGCCAGACCTGCCTGTGTGGCCCGGCCCGCTGCTGGCCTGGTACCGGCCTGGGGCAGGTCTTCATCTCTCTGACCAGTGTTCTCACCTAGAAAACGGGGCCTGCAGTTTGTGTGTGGCACCTCCAAAAGCAGGAGGACCTGGGCGGGAGTCCCCCTGGTGCCTGGGGTCACACTGCCTGTCGGCGTGTCTGGGAAGAAAGGTGCCCCAGTGTGGAGAAGGCCTGGTCCTTGGGCTGTCTGTTGCACCCCCCTCTGCTCTCTTTGGGGTCCCACCGACCCTGGACCCCAGCTCTGCGTCTTCCCAGCTCTGTGATACTGGGTGTCCCCCACTCTGAGCCTCAGTTTCTCCACCTGGAAATGTGACTAATGAGCATCTGCCTCATTGGGTCCCAGCAGGGGCGGGGCAGGGGGCGGGGATCTGGGCGCAGACAGCCTTGGTTCAAGGCCTCGCTCTGCCAGTTATTAGCTGTGCGACTTTGGGCTACTGACTCCCCCCTTGTGTGCCCCCACAGAGCGGGGTGACGTGGTTAGTGACTGCGGAGCGAGGTTTCACCGCAGAGGCGCCCTCACGTTTGGGCCGATGGCCGCGGCGTGGGGGAGGGGCTCCTGGGCGTTGCAGCTGCGTCCCTGGCCTCCGCCCTGCAGGAGTCAGAGCGTCCCTCTCCCTGGGTGTGACAACCCAAAACATCTCCAGACAGTCCCAGGCACCTCCCGTGACGGGCAGAAGTGCCCCCTGAGTTGAGAGCCGTTGCCCTAGACCAGCGGTCTTCCGCCTTCGGCTCGCTCGGCGCCACCCCCATTCAGCCAGCCTGGGGCAGGGCCCGGGGATTGGCATTTCTAGCCGATTCCCTGTTGACACTGGTGCCGCTGGGCAGGGGACCACCACCGAGGACCGCCAGGGTCAGGGCTAAAATGTTTCAAACAGAATCTGCCTTCCCGGCTTCGGGGGAGGACTCGGTCAGGTAAGGCTCCCTGGCGTGGAACATACGAAGCGCTTCAAAAAACCCCAAAAAGAAGTGCTTCAGACATAAGAGCTGGCATTTTATTATATTTTGTACTATATTTGATCGACTTTAAGATAGCACGCATGAAAGAAGGCATCCCAATCAAAACGTGAAAAGTAATGTCCTAAAAACAGTGAAATAGGGTAGCGCCCTCACACCCACGGGCGTGGTCCCCGCCGCTGGGGTGGGCCTCAGGGTGTGTCAGAGTCCGTGCCCCTGGTGGACGGGCCTGGAATGGATGAAGCTAGGGCCACATGGGGTCTTCTAGGGCCTCTGGCCATTTAATGGGGGGAGGGGGGAGGCAGGGGGCACAAGGAGCTGCGGAGCCTTGAGACCAGTCCCAGGCCCTGCCCTCCAGGCCGGTCACAGCCCACGGAGCAGCAGCACGCCCAGCGCCAGGCCGGTGGGGATCCCCGCCGGCCCGCTGCCTGTGGGGTTCGGGGCCCTGTTACACAGGTTGCCGGAGCAGCAGGTAGAGATGAGGCTGTAGGTGACGCCCTGGTAGGTGACAGGCTCCTCACGGCCACAGGAACTGGACTGCACGCAGCCTTTGTTGGTGACGGGGCCGAGGCCAGGGGCCGTCCCCTGGCCGGTGAAGCAGTCCTCGTTGTTGCCGCAGTTCATGGGGATGCCGGGGCAGCTCGAGGAGTCCGTCAGCTCACAGAAGATGCAGTTCTTGGTGCCTGCGGTGCCTGGGGGCAGAGCCATCCCCAGCAGCAGCAGCCAGCCGAGGACCATGGCGGCCTGGCAGCAGTGACAGTGCCTGAGCCAGGCCGTGGGTGCCTTGGGCCTCCCGGAACTGCTGAAGGATGCTCCTCACACCCACAAGGCTTGGGCCCCTGGTTCTGCCCTCCTACGGTCAGCACATGGGGTGTCCTCGGTTCCCAATGCTCCACGCCCCTCTCAGGGGCTTTGCAGTGACCACGGCTCTCAAGTCCCCGGGTCTCGGAAGCTTCCCTGGGACGGAGACGAGCGGGTGGCTGCAGCCCGATGAGAGTCTTTGTGGAGCGGAATGGGGTGACCTCACAGACCCTGCGGGGTTCCCACTGGCCACTCCGGGGGTGATGTCATAGGTGTGGGAGGGGTGTCACAGTTTGAGGGGCAGGCCAGCCCTCTGACCTGTTAGGGAGCGAGGGCAATGCCACTCAGCCGGGGTGAGAATGCTCGGGCCCGGCACTTGCCTTCCTGCCCACTAAGTCGTCTGCTCCGCTGGGCGCTGGGTGCTGTGTCTGCCCAGTGCCCGTGGTGAGCCCACCGCTTGTTCAGATGGGCAAACCGGGGTTCAGAAGGAGAAAGTGGCATGAACCCAGGTTGCCTTAATTCCAAAGAGGGCATTTATTGAGCACCTACTGTGTGCAAGACTGGTGCTAGATGATTTCAATAGCAACCATTAGGATGGCAGACGAGCAGGCTTCCCGCACTGGGCACATGCCGGGCACCATGCAGGGAGCTCGACCCGTGTCCTCTCGTTCAAACCTTCCTGCGTTTTAGCTCCTTCTTTCAGATGTGCAAACGGGTGCCTGGAGCAGGCGCAGCCAGAGCCTGGCACACAGCAAGTGCCAAATAAACGGGGGTCCTTATAGGAAGCAGCTGAGTCTCAAAACAGCTCCCACAGGTGTTAGAAAACAAACCCTGTCTCTTTCCAGAGGGGGAAACTGAGGCATCCCTCAGTGGGACCGGGCCGAGCCCGGGTTTAAACTCAAGTCTAATGCCAGATGATAATTTATGTATCTTTTTTTTTTTAAGATTTTATTTTTTATTTATTTTTAGAGAGGGGAAGGGAGGGAGAAAGAGAGGGAAACATCCATGTGTGGTTGCCTCTCGCACACCCGCTACTGGGGACCTGGCCTGCAACCCAGGCACGTGTCCCAACTGGGAATCGAACCGGTGACCCCTTTGTTCACAGGCTGGTGCTCAGTCCACTGAGCCACACCAGCCAGTTTACATATCTTAATATGTTGTCCTCATGGAGGAGGTACTTTGGTGGCTCCCATTCTACAGGAGGGGATGTTGAAGTGGGAGTGTGGCAGGATTTTCCTGAAGTCGCGGTCACTCAGCCTGACCTGTGACTAGGTGAGGGACAAGTGGTGGGGGCCAGATTGGGTCCCTGGGGCTGCACAGAGGTCCTGAACCCCCTCTCCATGCCACCCAGCTTCACGTGGAGCGACTCACGCCTTCACCGTGGCCTGGTGACCCTGCTGACTGGTGAGATCGTCGATGCCTTCAGCCATGAGTTCCGGACACTTTATGCGGCCTCCTGGCCACTCCCACCTGCGCCCACTCCGGGCCCCTTCGTCAGCACCCTGGGTGGGCTGAAGCTGGCCCACAGCCCGCACTGCGTGGCCCGCCGCCTCTCCGTGGCCCCTGTGTCACCGCCACTGCCTGATGTCTCACCGCTGGCCCAACGCCTGGCTGCTTGCCGAGTCTTCGACAGGGACAGGCAGGAAGCCCTGGCCACCCCAGGGCCAGCACTTAGCGACATCCTGAGGAGCATCCAGCGTGCCCGGACCCCCAGCGGCCCTCCAGCCCGGCCCAGCAGATCCCTGTGGGACCTGAGCCGCCTGTCCCAGCTGTCGGGCTCCAGTGATGGTGACAATGAGGTGAGACCTGGTGGCCTGAGAATGAGAATAGCCGGAAGAGGCCCAGAAGGGGGAAGGCGCTTGTCCAAGGTCATGCAACTGGGCTTGGGGGCCCCTGCTCTTCTGAGGGCCTACTATGTGCCTGGTCCCGGGGAGGTGGGGAAACCAAGCTATGCATAGTTTCTTTCTTTCTTTTTTAAAGATTATTTATTTTATTTTTAGACAGACGGGAAGGGAGGGAGAAAGGGAGGGAGAGAAACATCAGTGTGTGGTTGCCTCTTGCGCCCCCTCCGCCCCCTACTGGTGACCTGGCCGGCACCCCAGGCATGTGCCCTAACTGGGAATAGAACCTGTGACCCTTTGGTTCGAAAGCCAGTGCTCAATCCAATGAGGTGCACCAGCCAGGGCTGTTCCCATGAGTTTCTAATCATACCACCTGTTTCTTGTACCCACACTGTGTGCTGGGCAGGGACGCGCTCAGTGGCAAGGAGCAGAGGCCCCGAGAGCCCTGGGTGTGAATCCCAGGGTGACTGCGAGAACCGGGCGGGGATGGAGGGTTGGGGGCCTTGGTTGGGAACCTGCTTTCTCTGAGCCTTTGTGTTCTCATCTAGCAAATGGGTGGAGAAGTCAACAGAATGAAACAGACCGATAGTCATTCGGTGATAAATTCCCCAAATGGAATTCATTTCACAACATCCTCCTCCAGGGCAGCGAGGCAAGACGCCTGCCCTGCTCGTGGTTGTGGATGGGAAAGCTGAGGCCCAGCGAGGCTGCAGAACTCGCCAAGGCCGAAACCACGGTCTTCCGCGGGCCGCAGCCCATGTGCCAGGCCCCACGCCAAACGCCTTCACGGTCATGGCTAAATCCAACCTTTGCTGCAGTCCTAGGAGGTGGATGTGGTTACGGCTCTTCACCCCCGCGTTTCACAGATGGGGAAACTGAGGCACCAGGGAGGATTGGAACTCAGCCCTGGTCGCCTCCCAGGTGGGGCTTTGAAGTTCCCTGTGCGCTGGCTCCCCAGATTCGAGGATCATGAACTCAGGGGGGCCCCCTCCCCCCAGCTGCCTAGACACTGAGGTTTCAGCAGGGCCTGGCCCGTTCTCTGGGGACCCTGGGCGGAGCCTCAGGGTCCTTGGCTGTACAGTGGGCCATTGAGAGGACCAGAGACTGGCCCCGGATGCAGGCCGACCCGGGAGACTGGCCCTCTGTGAGCCGCGCCCTCTCTAAGCCTGTTTCCCGTCTGCTCAGTGGGAGCTAGAGGCCTGTCCTGAAGGTGAGGGAGAAATTTCCCAGGAATTGCCTCCCTGGGTCCCAGGAGACTGGGGGTGGGGGGGAATGGGCGGGGCAGGGCCAAGGTCCTCACCTCCACCTGGTCCTCAGCTGCCCTCACCCAGCATCGCCTCCCTTGGCAAATATTTGCTCCCACCGGGGTAGCTGCTGGCTGCTTCCTGTTCCTGCAGGCAGGCAGGACACACCTCGTGGCCTCCACCCCCGGGGGTCCCAGGCAGCCCTGCTCCCGTCCCTCCTGGTTCTGGACCTCATGAGCCTTCTCACCTCCCCTCAGAGTTTCACACCCCCTTCCCGTCCCTCCGCCTTCTGTGTCTCCCTCCTCTCATTTTCTGTCTGCCTCTCCTCCCTTCGCTTCCACACCCTCCCTGAACTCAGCCCCAAGAGTCGGCTCTCACCTCCCCCTCTTTCCCTCCACAGCTCAGGAAGTCCTGGGGCTCCAAGGACACCCCAGCCAAGGCCCTGATGAGGCAGCGGGGCACCGGGGGTGCCGCCAGGGGGGAGGTGGATTCCCGGCCGCCTTCCGGGTCCCAGCCCTGGGGCGGCCCCCGGCCCCTGATCCCTGCCCGCCGCCTCCGCTACCTGTCCCCAACCCGAAGGAGGTTTGGGGACCATGCTGCACCCAAACCCCCGGGACCCAGAGGCAGCCGGCAGCCAGCATGGGCCACCGAGGCAGGACTCAGGGGGCGACCCTGACAGGAGCCCAAGCCACGCTGGGCTGGCCCATCCCAGGAGATGTGGAGGACAGTCTGCTCAGAACCCCCGCCTCGTGTCGGAGTGCGGGAAGCAGCAGGGATTTATTTCCCACTTATTCAGGAACCTGGGCAACTCCCACACTCACTTGACCTCAGTGTCATGGTCTAGAAGGTGGCACGCCGTCTTGACAAGCCTGGATTCTGGGACAGCGTACATCCTGACCTGGCCTTGGCAGGACTCCTCCGAGGGGAGGCCTGGCTGAGGAGCCCCCATGCCAGGTTGTGTGGGTGGATGATGGGGAGTCCCAGGGACCCACCGGCTCAGGGGTGTGGGCAAATGGAACTTGACCGAGAGGAGGAGAAACCCCAATCCAGGGAGCAGAGCTGAATAATGGGGGACTGGGGATCAGTCGGGATGCAGCTACTGGGGAATGGCTCAGGGCCCTGGAGAGGCACTGGGCAGATGCTGGAACAGTTTTGTGGGTGCTAAGGGGTGAGTTGTTGGGGCTCCCTTTTACCTCTGCTCAGAATAAACCTGCTTCATGTCAGAAACTTGCATTTCCACAGCCTAGTGGGTGACCCAGGACTCCAGGTCCCCAGCCCCTCCTCTGTCCGACACAGGGGTCCTGGTCCCTGACCCCTATCTTCCCAAGGACCCAGGAGTCCTGGCTGCAGCACTCTGCCTGCGGGGGAGTTAGGTGCCCAGCGCTGCCAGGCTTTCGGGCCACAGACCCACTGGCGTGCCAGATGGAGAAGAGGGCCTCACCCTCGGGACGCCTTGGTGCCAGGCGAGGGGTCCCCACCCAGCCTCCGCCCATACTCTCGTGTGCCCCCTGCGGTCCTCCCGCGGCATGACGCCTCCAATAACACAGCGAGGAGCCGGAGTAGGAGCGAAGCGTTTATTCTCAGGGTCATGGAGAGGGGTGCTCGGAGGCCCGGTCTGGGCTGGGACTGGGGTCGGGACAGGGGTCCGGGTCCGGACTGGCATCCTCGGGATCCTCGTCCCAGGGGAAGGTCGGCAGCCCCCGCATCTGCTCGCGGTAGACGCGGTCGAAGGCTTGGCTCTGCGCCACGGTGAAGTGGTTCTTCCAGTCTCCGCAGACCCCTGGGGGCGGGGGGAGGTTGTGTGAGGTGAGGACCATCGGAAGCCTCTGCCCAACATCCCAGCACCCTATTTCCCACCTCTGGGGCTTACGCCAGAGGCGCTGTCCTCCCCCCACCCCCGCCCCATCTCCATTTTGCCCCTTTCACACCTGTGATTGCTGACTCACACTGGCCATGGGGGACCTGGCCAGACCCCTGGGCGCTGTTCCTGCCCCCTCCCTCCCTTGGCTGCCCCCTGCTCATCCAGCCAGCAGACCTCTTTCCTGCCTCCACTTTACCCCGACACCTTCCATCTCCACCCAGAACACCCTGCTTTCCTGCACACCGTGCACAGCCCCTGGGTCACCTCCGCTGTGACCTGTCATGAACTGTGAGGACTAGAATAGGGCCTCCTTGCCCCCGGCGCGCCTGCAATGCCCTACATGGCTTCCATTACTGCTCCGACACTGGGAACCGCAGCTTCCCCTGCACGCACTCGGGGCCATGCGTGGGCCGCAGGTCTGCCACCTTCACAGCTACCCAGCAGGCAAGGGGCGGAGCCCTGCTAGCCCGCTTTGTCCCAGGCACGGGATTCCCCCAGCCTCCAGTTATCACTGGGCCCTGCCCCTTACCTGGGAGTCCTAGAGCCAACACCACTTGGATGACAGCATTTTGAATTTTAGCAGGTGCCCTTGCCACGTAGTCCGTGACACCCCTAGTGAGGTCTGAGGGGCTCCCTGTGGTGGGCTGGGTAATGACTCCCTCCCCAGATGTCCTCATCCTAATCCTTGGAACCCTCGCATAGGTGACCTTCTGTGGCGAAAGGGACTTTGTAGATGTGATGAAGTCAGAAGTGGGGAGAGGATCCTGGCTTATCCAGGGGGACCCCACTCAATCACAAGGGTCCCTGTAAGAGGAGGCAGGAGAGTGCGGGTCGGAGGAGACCCTCCGCTGCACTGCTGGCTTTGGGGACCGAGGGAGGGGCCCGGAGCCAAGGAACACAGGCAGGACGGGAAGCTGGAAAGGCGGGACCGATTCTGCCCTAGGGCCTCCAGAAGGGAGAAGAGCCTGCTGACGCTCAGTTTCAGGGCAGTCGGACTGATTTTGAACGTCTGAGCTCCAGAATTACGAGAGAGTACATGTGTGTTTTCAGCCACTAACTTTGTGGACATGTTACAGGAGCCATGGGAAACTAACAGGCTTCCACCCTCTACAGCTGAGTGTTTAGACAGCCTGCTCCGGGTCAGAGTGGGTGTGGCCTTTCATTCCTATTTGCAGCTCTTGGGGCGGGGCAGGATAAGCCTGGGGTGACAGGCACACCCGCAGCACCTGCTGCGCCCAGGCCCCTGTCAAGCTCCATGTGTGTTTGCGTGTGCGCGTGTGTGCGTGCGTGTGTGCGCGCGCGCGCGCGTGTGCGTGGAGCCAGTGCTGGGTCCACAGTGACGCCGTGAAGGTGGTTCCACTCTGGGCACCCCCTGGCTACAGCTGGGGAAACTGAGGCCCGAGCCACGCAGCGGTCCGTACCTTTCCGGAGGAAGGCCCCGCGGCGCTGGTCCAGCAGGCTGGGGGGCAGCAGCGTGAAATTGGACATGGGGTTGGCCCGCATGGCCTCGAAGGCCGAGTTCGCCACCACGGAGCCCAGCGCCTCCTCGCTCAGCTGCCGGCCCAGGAACTGGCAGACTCGCTGCACTGCGCTGGGGAGGTCCTGCGGGCAGAGGAGCGGTGTCAGGGGGGCTGGCGGAGGGAGGGGACCCCGGGCAAGGAAGGGAACCCCAGACCCAGAATGTGGGTGTTGGAGCCCCAACCCAGACTTGGCTGGGCAACTCCACACCGCTTTGCCTCAGTTTCCCCACCTCCAGGCCAAGGGATTGGGCTACAGCCTCTGAGGGTTTTGGAGGGTTCCGTGCCGGGAGGGAAGAGGTGAAACGGGGTCAGAGGTCACAGCGGGGGCCAGAGGTCAGCATGGCACCTTACATGGAATCGCCCTCCTTGAGGTTAGAAACAGGGTGTCGGCCAGTCTGCGCCCCAGACCAGTGCCTCCCCCAGGTCCCCATCCCAGAGCAGCCCCATGGCTCACCCAGTCACAGGGCCAGACCCTTGGCCTGGCCTCCCCGCTCGCCCCTTCCCCCTACGCCCCCATCAGTCACCTGCCCCACCCCTCTGCCCTTGACTCTCTGCCACATCCCCTCCGTGTCCCTGTGGCCTTGGCATTGGTCAGGCCTAATTCTCTCCGGCCTCCTTGCCCCGCCTCCTCCCTGGCCTCCCTGCCTCCAGCCCCCCACACCCAGACCTGGGCCTGCTCCCGGCCCTCCTGTGGCTCCCTAGTGCCCAGGGACAAACATTCCAGTCCCCAGGCCTGGCTTTCAAGGACAGGTGTGATGGCCCTTCCCAGGTACTCCCCCCCCACCAGTACACACCATCCCCTGCACTGGCCTCCCTGTTTTCGGCATGGGGCCGCCAGGAAGGCCCTGTGCCCCCCACCCCGCCCCACCTGGCAACCCTCCCCATCCAGATGCAGTGCGAGGACCCCTGCCCATGACCTCCATGGTCCAAATCACTGTGGACTGAGTGCCTGCTGTGCACCAAGCCCTGGTCCAAGCCCCGCAGGTACATCTGCGCCGATCCTGCCCATAGCCTTGCAGAGAGGTGTCAGAATCTCCAATCAGTAAACGGAGGCTCAGAGAGGGGAAGACACTTGTCCAGGGTCACACAGCCCTCCGCTCTACCTCTCTGGCTGCCTCCGATCAGCGCCGGAGACAGCCAGTCTTCCGGTCAGCTCCGCCAGCGCCACGGCCCCAGTTTTCCAGGTCACCCCTGGTTTCGTAACCACACAGCCCTTCATCTTCTCGAACCACTGACGTGCCCCAGAAATTCTGACTAGTTGGCAGTCCCTCACACCCAGGGGCAGCCCAGATGCTCTGTCAGGCTCCATGGCCCAGTTTTGGGTTTGGAGAAGAAAGCTGGATGGAAAAGGTGGGGGAGGGGTAATGCCGAAATCTTTTCAGGAATCTTTCCATCAAAAGAAATTTACCAGGATGAAGAAAAAGGAACCACCCACGGGGTGCACACACAGGGGCTGTGTGCCTCAGACATGTTATCACGTGTCTCTAGGTGATAACCCCCCATTTCCTCCTCTTTATTTATGTTTAGCAAAAGGGGAAGGGGAGGGAGAGACAGAGGGAGAGACACATTGATCAGTTGCCTCTTGCACACGCCCTGGCCCAGGGACTGAACCTGCAACCCGGGCATGTGCCCCGATCGGGAATCAAACCAGCGACCTTCTGCTGTGCAGGACGACACCTAACCAAATGAACCACACCGGTCAGGGCTGTTACTGCCTCTTAAAATGGGGATAACAACACTACTGGGGTGAACCGTACAAAATTACCAAATGCTAGCAGTTGCAGGTGGTTCAATGCCGCGGTAGCCCACCTGTCTGCACTTTGTGAGGATTAAATGAGATCGATAATCAGTGTGTACCATTCGGTGCATGGGATTTGCTATTTCTGTTGTTATGAATCAGGCCTTTTTCCAGGAAACCCGATCACTCTTATTTTTTTAAATGTTTTTTAAGAAGATTTTATTTACTTACTTTTAGAGAGAGGGGAAGGCAGGGCGAAAGAGATATCAATGTGTGGTTGCCTCTCGTGAGCCCCCTACTGGGGACCTGGCCTGCAACCCAGGCATGTGCCCTGACTGGGAATCGAACCAGCGACCCTTTGCTTCGCAGTCCGGCGCTCCATCCACTGAGCCACACCAGCCAAGGCAGAACCCACTCTTACTTTGCACACTATGCTAACGTTTTGGCATTTAACCTGGTTGGGTGGTTACAATATGCTGGCGCTGGGTACTGTGGTCCTCACAATAGTGCTGTGAGGATGTACTTTTCACCCACGTTAAGGATGAGACCTCGGAGGTTCTGAGAGATTTGAACTGCTTCCCTGGACACCAAAATCCAGTCTCTTCCCACTAGAAAAAGTACTGACAGAAAAGAGAACACGAAAAATACACGAAGGGTGCACATGAGAAGGGAACACGCCTGAGCTGTTGGTGAAAGACACATAGTGGGAGCGTCCCAGGCTTTGGGACTCCTGGGACAGATTAAACACCTAGAATGGCTGAGCACGTTCGCTGTGGATTGTTCCAGCTAGAAGCCCAGCATCCTCCTTGCAGCTGGAGAAAGCCGTAAGCATTCCACATGGCCCCTACTTCCAGGAAGCCCTCCCTGATTGTTTCAGCCAGAAGGCATCTCTCTCCCGGGTGCCTGTCCCAAGTTACGTCTGCTGGGGTCCAGACAGGATCCCAGTCTAACGCCAAAGTCATCTCCTTCCACCGCTTCCCTGGGCCTTTCAGGTCCTAGCCACCAATGAAGTTCACTTTCCACATGCCACAGTTTCACGTGATGTCATCGATCCTATCACCTCCCTTGCTCAGAACCCACCTAGGGCTCCCGCCTACTCGGAGAAAAGCCAAAGTCCTTACTGTCTGCCTTCATTTTGCACCCCACCCTCCCTCCCTCGGCCACGAGGCCTCTTTCCAACCCTTGGAATACATCAAGCACACTCTCACCCCAGGGCTTTTGCACTGGCTGGTCCCTCTGCCCAGGGCACTTCCCCAGATACCTCCGTGGCTCCCTCTCTTCCTTCAGATCCTCGCTTAACTTAAGTGTTATCTTCTCCTGGAGGCCTCCCCTACCACCCTACTTAAAATCGCACCTCCCCTGCCCTGGTGTGGCTCTGTGTATTGAGCTCCTGCCTGCAAAACAAAGGATCGCCTGTTCGATTCCCAGTCAGGGCACGTGCCTGGGTTGCAGGCCACATTTCCCCACTAGGGGGCGCACGAGAGGCAACCGCACATTGATGTTTCTCTCCCTTTCTCCCTCCCTTCCCCTCTTCCTAAAAATAAATGAAATCTTAAAAAAAAAAAAATCTCACATCTCCTGACCACTCTACTAATGTCTCACCCACACATTCCTTGCCTTACTCTCTCTCTTCGTCTCCTTAGCTCTTCTCCCCCACTGCCATCTATTTTATTTACTTGTCCGTGGCCTCTCCCGCTCACGGGGTCAGGGACTCCGTTCTGCTCACCGCCGTGGCCCCAGCACCTGCTGCATCCGCAGCAGCAGCGGAGCAGCCTTACCGAGGGGAAGCGGAGGGGGGCGTGAGGAGGGGAGGAGTTGGGGGTGCTGGGCAAGGTAGGGGCGGGGAATCACCTTCTGCAGCTCCTCGTAGGTGATAAACAGGAAGTTCTCTTTGCCCTGCATCCGAATCCAGCCTTTAATGTGGTCGAACCAGGAGCCGAACTGCACTGCGGGCAGAGGGGCGGAGGGGTGAGGGCCCGGCAACAGGGCCACCCCGCTGGGGCTCCGAGGGACCTGACTAGCCCCGCATGGCCCCTCCAGGCGGGATGCCTCCACCCCAAGCCCCCCACATCTGGTGTCCCGTGTCTCTCTCCTTGTCTCTCTGGGTCTCCCATCTCTTCCTGCATTTATTTCTCTGTCTGTCTCTGCCTTAGTCTGTCTCGGTTTCCCTCTGGTTCTTGCTCCCCGTTTCCTTCCTTGTCTTTGGTTTCTCCCTCAGTCTCCTGGCCTCCCTCTCCCCCTTCGTCTCTCTCACTCTCTGTTCCTTGGTCTCCGACGCCCTGTGTCTCTGCCCCTTTCCCTTTCTCCTCTTTCCCCTGTCCCTGTTCTCCTCTGACCAGCCAGGGGCTCGCTTCGCACCCGCTCCTCTGTCCTCACCTTCGCCTTTGAGGAAGTTCTGCAGGAACTGTTCAGGCGTGCCGGGGTCCTTCAACTGTCCGGCGATCTTGGAGTAATGATACAGCGACACCACCACGTCCCGGGGGTTCCGGCCCATGTAAATCACCTGTATGTGGGTGTTAGGGAGAGGGGAGAAGGTGTCAGACACAGCCACGACCCCAGCCCCCATAGGCTGTGTGCCTTGAGCTCCTCTCTTCTGACCCTGCAGCAGGAAGGCCTCTGGGTAGACTTCGCAGGGGACTTCCCAGCTTCTTGGTAGCTCAGGTCATTTCACCTCATCCCAGAGGACGGGGAGACTTCCCTCCAACCACATTCTAAGAGGAGAGAGAGGCTGTTCCTGGGTCAGGTGGAAGGACGATTTGGCTTCAGGGAATGAAGAGTGGATGAGAAAGGTTTAGGGTTCAGGATGGGGGAGATCAGGGTGACAGGTGTTGACCAAAACAGAAGAGAAGCTGCCCCTCCTTCCTGTTCCCAGAGCTGAGGCCCCAGCCTCAACCTTTCCTGCCTGGACCTTCGCCCAGCTTCCCTCCCTCCCTCCTCCCCGGCCCCCCAACCTCCATACAGCCCCAGAGGCTCTTTCTTCACCCAGAGCTGACCCCATCCTCCTTGGCTCTCCAGCGCCCCAGGATAGAGTCCCAGCCCCTAGGCCTGGTGTTCGAGGCCCCGATCACCTGGCTCCAATCTGTTTAGCAGCTTTACATTCTACAACCAGCCCCCTCAGTCCCATCAGATACGTCCTTTCCTGTCAACTCTCTCCTTCCCCAAGATCAAGGTCAGCCACATGGTAGTCAGCCATACAGGTATATGTGGCCAACCTCCAATGAAAACCCTGGACACCAAGGCTCGGGTGGGCATCCCTGGTGGGTAATTCCCTAGGCTTGTTGTCCCACATCATTGCTGGGAGGGCTAAGCACTGTCTGTGCGAGCCCCCTGGGACAGATAATGGCAGCTGGCACCAGGTCTCTGCTCACCCCACGTGCCTCTTCCCTCTGCTGATTTTATTTATTTTTATTTTGTAAAGGTTTTATTTATTTCTTTTTAGAGAGAGGCGAAGGGAGAGAAACATCGATGTGTGAAACATCCATCAGTTGCCTCTCTCACGCCCCCTACTGGGGACCCAGCCCACAGCCCAGGCCTGTGCCCTGACAGGGAATCGATCAGTTTGTGGGAGGACACCGCATCCACTGAGCCGCCAGTCAGAGCCCCTCTGCTGGTTTTAATCTCTGGCCTTTCACTGTGATAATCAAACTGTGCGTCTAGCAGTTTTGTTGAATTCTGAGTCCTTCTAGTGGATCCCAGAGCGTGAGGGTGGTCTTGGGGACACCTGGACCGCAGTCCTCATCCCATCTCTGTCTGCACTTGCCCCCTGGGTGACCCTACCTTTAATGACTCATCTAGTTACCCATCTGCAAGTTGCAAATACGTGTGTCCAGCCCAGATCTCTCCTGTCAAGTCCAGATTCATCTACCTCACTGCCCCCTAGCACCCTCCACCGGGACATCGATGGGCCACAGTGGGGCTCTGCACCTTCCCGCTAGCCTCTCCCCGTTCGCTCCCACACCTCAGCTCCCATCCTCCCACTTCCTGAAGCCAAACGCCGTGGAGACAACACCCCTGACTCATCTGTTTCTCTCACACACCCACATCCAATCTGTCAGCAAACTGTCCTGCTTCTACCTTCAAAATACAGCCCTTTTTCTTGACCTCCATGGCCACCACCCTGGTCGGCTCCATCCACACCTCTCACCTGGACTCTCCCAAAGTCGCCGCCTCCCCGCTTACTGCCCTCGCTGGGGACGGGCTGTTCCCCACCTCGCCAGCAGAGGGCGCCAGCGAAAACCCAAGTCTCCAGTCCCTGCTCAGAGCCCTCCCCCGGCTCCAGTCCCCGCCGCCGCCAACAGGGCCCTGCACATTTCGGCCCCGTTACCTTCCTGACCTCATTTCCACTCCTCTCCCCCCTATCACCTGGCTCCGGCCTCACAAGCCTTCCTCTTCAGGCACGTCACACCCAGCGGAGGGCCTTTGCACCTGCTCTTCCCTCTGCCATGAATTTTCTTCCCCCGGACCGCCGCGCCCCCATCCCCAGCCGGCTTCTTCCTTCACCTCCCAGGTCTTTCCTCAGATGGGACGTTCTCACTGGGGCACCCTACTTATAATAGCCACGCCCACCCCTGACCCTAACCCTCACCCTCTCCTCCACGATGTCAAGTTTTCATCTTGGACACAGTCAATAGTTGCCTTATTTATTCCATCTATCTTCCGCCGGTTCCACTTTAGAATGTGGGCGGGGCTCCATAAATTTGTGCTGAATTCATCATCGGTTAGTTATGCTCTCTCCCGCCACCTCCCTCCCCCCTCCCTCCCCCTGCACCTTGGCCTTGGAGGTGAAGAAGGACTTCGTGAAGAGCTGGATGGGGAGGTGGGAACTCATGAGGCGGGGGCTGGACTCGTCCGGGAGGCTGAAGGCGCCCACGACGGTCTCGCACCAGGGCGCCCGCTGCCAGATGGGCACCGAGCGGACCCAGGAGGGGTCGCCGTCCTTTATGATTAAGCTGAGGATCTCGATCATCCAGTTGGTGCCTGGTGGGAGAAATTGGGCCAATTAATCGGAGGTGGGGAGAGGTGAAGAGAGGGGATTTATCATGGCTGCGTTTATTGCACGAATGGCCACGTAGTAGGTGGCGCGGATCCCTCACAACCAGAGGAAGT
>PVJI01011150.1:0-57291 GCA_004026765.1 Micronycteris hirsuta
TCGGGGGTTAAAGATAACATCTCAGTCTTAGTTGGGGTTTAGCTCCTGAGCCCCAAGGGGCGGACGACCCTCTTGGCTGCCTGTCCTGGAAATGGGTACTGGACTCCGGAGCTGACCTTGGCGTTGTCCTCAAGACCTAAAGGAATGATTTATTACCCCGTATCACTTCTGATCCATCAGCTTCTAACAGAGCCTCACACCCGGAACCCACGGTGCCCTGTGATTTTGCACTATACTGTCGGTGCCCGCACACCTCTAGGGAGCGGGCCTCTCCCAGCATGGGCTCTGAGAGACTAATTCCTTCTTCACTGCAAACCTGCCCATCCAGCTGTTGGCCCAAGCGCACAGACAGAGGAACTTAATCATCGGGCTTCAGTAATAAAATCAAGTTCAGAGTTGCCGACCTGGTGCGTGTCCCTCCCTTTTCTGAAATCAGTGACCTTCCCCAGGGGTCATTGGATTCCCGGAACAAAAGGCAGGCAGCGGGCAGGCGGCAGGCGGTGTCTGGGCGTTCTCCAAGCTTCTTTTGGCTCTAGCGCACCGCGCGATCCATCTCCTCTAAGCTTGGCAGGGACAGGAGGCCCGAGAGTATATGCACATCCATTAAAAATAAAATAAATGCTCCTATTTGAAGAGTCTGTGGCAGCTGTGCCCCCTAATAAAACTCACCTCTGAGAGAGGAAATGACTGGGGTCCCGAGCTGCCCCGCCGGGACCGGGTAAGGGAGGTGGCAGTTGGAGCCAGCACTGGGCGGGAATTCACTCCTAACCAGAGGGCTGTTCCCCTGGGCTCGAACCCCAGCCCAGCACAATCCAATTAAAGTAACTGTCGCCTCAATGGGCCTGGCAGAAGAGAAGCAGCAGCTAAGGGGGAAGGAGGGCGGGGTACAGCATCTTTCAAGGAAACCGGATGGCTTGAAAATGCAAGAAACAATTTCTCTAGATGGAAAATGAACGCAATGAATCTGAGTGCGGCAGGAAATCTTATGAGAAAATAAGACTTTGGGAGGATTTATTGAAAGACATAATTGCAACAAGTATATTGATTTTACATAGATAAGAAAACAAATGTTGGCAGGGATTGAATTTGGTTTATTGCATTTATTTCCCCACAGAGTTAATGCATTTAAAGATATGGTTTATTTTTCAAATGGAGAAACATTGTTTTCAGAGACCTTTATTAGGTTCCTTCCAGTGCCCCGGACTTCCCTTTCCAAGCAAATTGGTCTGTCTGTGGGGCTAGGAGGAGAAAGCACTTGGGGTCCTTCTTTCTCTGAGACCAAAGACTGTGGGCAGTTCCCAGGCAAAGGGTCACTGGCAGTCACATCCTGCTCTGTGTCACTGTCCTGCGTCCGCCAAGAGGGGAGCCCCGGGTAAAGAGTGCAGAGAGAGAACTCAGGGGCATATTTAGAAGCTCAGACCCAGGGGACTGTGGGGCTGTGGCCACACATTGGTCAGAAACCTGAAAGCAGAGACCACGGGCATAGCCTCTGGCTTCCCTTTGAAGAAGGCCCCAAGCTGTGCTGATGCCACGGTGGGTGGAAAGCAGTGATAACTACCACTTTTGAGAGTGCTGAGGAGCAACATCCCCCCCCCAAATGTGTATTTTTGGCATATGAATTATTTTAGTTGGATTCTTTGTAAGGAGCTGAAGACAAGGGAAGGTTTTATTTTTACCTCCCTTAACTGCGTAAAGGAATCGGAATGGAGAGTCGGTACAAGAAGAGAGCCATTATTGAAGGTGACTGCTCTTTCCGTCCCCAAGACGGCTCTGCAGGCTTGGCCAGCGCTTCCTTACCAAAAGTTTGCCCTTCCTAACTCCCTGTGGGTGGTTTCTCTTCTCTTGGGAGCCCCAGCTCCCTACCTGCTTTTCCTTCACTCAGAAGGCTCTGTAAGCCTTAGCTGCCTGGCTGTCTGAGAGCCTCATATCTTCAGGGCTCCTGTACAGACAAAATTAAATTTGTTAATCAGTCTCATGTTAATTTGATCACTTGACCAGCCAAAGAACCTAGAAAGGTAGAAGGAAGAGTGTTCCTCCCTTATAAGGGCCTAAGACTTGTCAGTTCTCTGTTCATCCTTTCCACAGCCCCGTGAGGTCACCGTCACCCCATTTCCCAGATGTGGGTATTGAGCCTCAGAGACTAAGAAACTTGACAAAGGGGTCTGCCCAGCTCCAGAAGAGGTGAGTGTAACTTCTCCATTCAAGGGACTGAGTTTGGTGCCAGGTCTTGTAACAAGTTACTTTATTCTTGGTTCTCTGCAGTGAAAGGAACCAAGTCCATGGGTCCCCCAGCAAGGGTGGCCCCTTAAACCAGGCAGCGGTGTGCACAGCTGGGCCCGAGGGGGACTAGAGAAGAAGGGCCAGTGGCCAGTAGAATGGCGACCCCTGTATGCCGGGACTCTGACCCAGGTACCGGAGGACCGTTCTCAATGACATCAGTGTCTTGGGCTGGCTTATCAAATGGCTGCACTCACGTCATCCTCTTCCCACCCTGACAGTGCCCAGTCCAGCCACCCCTGAGCCCGAGGCTCGTCCCACGTGTGAAGCTGAACGAACGGCAGTGTAAGTTAGCATGGAGGGACACTTGGGCGTGTACGGGGTGCTGTTGCGTTACATTGTTTAAGCCATGAATTGTTCTTCAATTTCTCAGGCAGAAATTTTTAAGAAGGAGAAACTCAGGTTCAAAGAAATGAAGTGCCTACCCAAAACTTACACAGCCAGGACTGGGAAGATCCAGGACCGCGAAGATCCAGGACCGCATCCCATACTTCCAGGTGGAGCGCAGGACTTGGTGCAAACCAGAGCACCTTGCAAACCTAATTACATCTCTGCTGCTTCACATCTGACCTCGAAAAAGCAGCCCCACCCCTCTCGGGGCGTGTGGGCACCTTTCTGGCATTTCTATTCCTGTCTGATAGCTCTGGCCATGTAAATTATTCGGAATTAATCCTGCTCGCTCCCAAATCTCCCTGCAGCTTCGCACGAGCAGCTAACACTTGTCTTAATCACATCCGAGGCAGAGCGTTCTGTGCCACTTGCAACAACACATTCAATTATGATTGATTGGAGTTTAAGTTCTGATTTCTCTTAGAACATAATCAGTTCTGAATGGGAAATTTTTACAGTGACAATTAAAATAATGAAAGTGAACTTTAAATGACATTCCAACAGTGTCACCTGGGAATGACTCCACAGCTCTGGCCTTCTGCTGCATTCTGGGAACTCCCCCACTCAGCGGGCTTGGGCCTGCACCACTGTTGGTGCATTTGGTGTGGCGTGAGGCTGGGGTTAACCCCTCGCTGGCAGCCCTTCTGGAACCCTCTGCATGTTGCCTGACACTTAATCATGTGTTTCCCTGGGCTGATTTGTATTTCCATCCACGTTAATTGTGCAAGTGTGTCCACAGTCACCAAATACCGCCTTGAGGGGAAGCTCTGTGCTTTGGGAATCCCCTTTTAGGAAACATGCAGAGGTGCGAAGGGTCTTTCAAATGGTGGATCTGGGTCCTTTGAAAACGCTGTTCTGAAACGTAAGCCCAACATCGGGTTCCCCTCTGAGTGACGGTTTCCCAAACGGGATCAGACACAAAGCAGCGCGTCCGTCTGGGAGGCTGGTCGCTCCCCCCTATCACCTTCGCTGCCTGCAGGGAACGTGTGGGGTGGGACCTTGGGCGCTCATCTTACTTGAACGCACCACAGGCCAAATGTGAGGGAAGTCCATCTAAGAAAGAAGAGGTTATGTTCACGTCCAAGACTCTTAGAATGGCTTGTTTTTCATTCCCGACCAAGAACAGCAGGAAGCCTGTGCCCGTCAGGCTGTCCGGGAGTTACAGGCTTTTGGTTCCCCCAGAGTCCCTCCCACACCAATCACTGCAGCCTCTCCATTGCCTTTCATCACCCACTAGACTTCTTTGCAGGGCTTGTTTCAACATGGTCTCCACTCTCCTGGAATGCCTTCATCTCACTGGCTTTCCTGTGCCCCAGACTGCCCCTCCTCGAAGCTCAGCATGCTGCAGCCAGCTTCTCGAGGACGCCTTCTGTGACACATCAGCCAGCCCCGCTCACTCCTCTCCCAGGCTTTCCCTGAACATTCCATTTTATCTACCGCCTTATTAACGTGCCCGAGGGTTTAGTGTGGTAGAGCCACACAAACCTTGTTTATCTTAAATAAAATTTCAGTTAGGCAGTAATAAAGAGAGTTCATGAAGTTTAAAGATTGGCAGAAAAGGTCTTCTTGCTTTGTGAAACTCCTGAAAGCATGTTTTAAGTTCATTCCCTTCATTTCACAGCTGGAAAAATGGAGGTTCGGGTGTGGTTCCATTGCTTTTCCATGACTTTATTACAAACGAGTCTCTCCCACTTGATTATAAGCGGGGGGCACAGTTCTCAGGAGCCAGGGCCAGTGTCGCCCAGCCTCACCGGGAAGTGAGTGACATTCTTCAAAGATTTGAGGGGAATTTAATAAAGGACACCCACAAAGACCTGGGTGCGGGCTTTGGAAAAGTAGAGCACCCCAGTTGTAGTGGCTCAGAGGAGGCATTGACTCCCGGGTCTCACAGAGCCGAGCCTTGGAAGGGCAGCTGTCAGGAGAAGCCTGTCCAATAAAAAGCTGTGGCTTTGGCAAAGGGAAAGACAGTTTCTGCCAATCAGCAGGGACTCAGCAGGAAGGAGCCCAGAAACCAGTATCCTGCTCTTACTCTGCCCCCACCCTCTGGTCTCCTGCTGGTGCTTCCATGGCCTAAACCCAAAGAAAGGCGAGAGGGCAAGAGACAATGGGACCAGCCACCCCGGTGTGCCAGGAACTGAGAAGCGTCCTGGAATGCAGGACAGTCAGTGTTAAAGCCGGAAATGTCGTGGTCAGACCGGGAGGCCTGGTCACCCTAGCAAGAGAGCAAGCACAGAGGCCGTCTCCTGGGCACAATGGAAAACGTGGAGGGAGACTCTGGAGAGAAATCCGAAGATGTACACTCTGGGGCCACGGTAGATATTTACACATTCAAATAAAGAACGTGATTTTTGATACTTATAAATCTGTATTCATTTCTTCCTGATTTACAACCTCAAGGTCAGGTTAGAAGACAACGATAGATAAATAAGACTTGAAAAAAATTATTTATTTATTCTTAGAGAAGGGGGAAGGGAGGGATGAAAAAAGGAGAGAAACATTGATGTGAGAGAGAAATACAGATTGGTTGCCTCTTGTATGCACACCAATGGGGGCCAAACCTGCAATCCAGGCATGTGCCCTGACCGGGAATCGAACTGGCGACTTTTGCTTTGTGGGATGACACCCAACGCACTGAACCACACTGGTCAAGGCTATTTCTTCCTGATTTATAACCTCAAGGTCAGTTTAGAAGAGTATGATAGATAAATAAGACTTTCTGGTGCCTGGATTTTCTTAGTTTCAGCTCGTTTCCACCAGGCCTGTGGATAAGTTCCATTCTGCTGACCATTTAGGACACCTTAAAAGACATTTCTGTCTTTCACTATTCATACCCAGTCACACAGCTGCATTTCACCAAGTGCCCGTCCTTGCCGGCCGCTGTGTTAGCTGCAGAGCACCTGCCTGGAAAATGGGGTAGGATCACTAGGATTAAGACACTAACAGGCTACCAAAGAGGACAAGGTTACGTGAGCTAAGAGTTAATAATGTTGATAGGGGACTCAAGAGTTGGAAAATTTCAGCTTAAGGGAAAAAGTTATAAGCCTAGCAACTAATGTGTATGTTAAAGCCTTTGTTTCAGAAACTGCAGATAAGGCCCATCCTGGCTCCTGGGAAAGCAGCCGACCTCCTGGACCACTGCTAAAGATTGCCACCTGGGGACAACTGGAGGCATCTGGGCCTTTGTGTTCCAGGGAGAGACAGACTACCACCCGCCCCTGGGAACAGCTAACTGCCCAGGACAGGAATATTGCAGCTTCTTCCACCCAATCCTCCCTGAATCTCAAAGCCCTCACCACACCTTGTTCGTTCCCTGGTATAAAAACGTTGGCCTGGAAAGAAAAGATGAGATGGTCTGTTAGGGTATGAACCCACCATCTTCTCAGATCGCCAGCCATCTGAATAAAGTGCCCATAAAGATTCAATCGCTGTCATTGCTTATTGGGTTTGGTAGTGACAGGCAGCCCGAATGCCGGTCTCTTTTCCGGTTACATAATCAAACTTCACAGGTGACAGGTAAAGGAATTGATACTTAGAGTCCTGGATAAGCTACGAGGTGTTGGAGAAGTCCTTTTAACTTGGCTTCAGTTCCCTCATGTCTAAATGACAATCTGGGATAGGGGGTCCTAGGCCCCTCGGGCTCCCCAGTGCCATCCCCGGGGACCGAGGGAGTCAGTGCAGCGTCCCCGGCAGAGGCCGAAATCAGACGCAGGGTGAATGGCGGCCCTGCTTCCACGATTCCGTGATTGCTGGGTGTCAGGCAGGAGCCCTATTGGCTGACACATTCTCACGATAATCGTTTGAGGCGGATAGTGATCATCCAAACTTCACGTGGGATGAATTTCAGAGCGCTTCCTTGCCTTTAGCATCGCGACACAGCCAGTGCCTGGGCTCTGTCAGACTCCAAGGCTCATGCTTTTTCCATGACGTTGTGCGGCCTCTTCCAGAAGCTTTAAGAGAGGGATACGACTGTAAGGATTGTGGAGGTGAGAGGTGCTCAGTCTTCAGCTTCCTCTAACCCAAAATGTTCAGAATATATCCCTGCTTTCCATGTATTCAGTCGCCACAAAAACTAACCACAGTTGTTCACTCCTCCTGGTATTTACAGCTTTTTCTATGTGACTTTGCAGGTGCTTTCATAAATAATTGAAGTTTCTTTCCTGCCCCTTGAATCTGAGATTTTCTGGCAACTTATTTTAGCTGATATAATGCAGTGGAAATGAAAATACTCTAAGCTTAGGCCTCAGGAGACCCGGGGCAATTCTGTTCTCTCTGGGAAATTTTCTCAGCCACCGTGAAAGAAGCTCAGGCCGGCCTCCTGGAAAGACTGCAGGGGGCAGAGGCGAGCCGCTTCCTCCGAGGCCAACCTGTGTAATCCAGCCTCCACCCCGCCCCCACCGGAAGATGCCGAGTGAGCCCCGCTGGGACAAAAACAAGGACTCAGCGGAGCCTAGCCCACACTAGTTGTTTGCGAAATCGTGAGCTAAATAAATAAAAGGCTATTATTTTAAGCTCTAAGTTTAGGGGTGCTTCAGATGCAAAAAAAGTCGAACTGCTTCTCTCTGTAGCACCTGAAGCATCTCCTCATTCCGTGGTTCTAAAGTGATGAGCTGGGCCCCTTAGTTGGACCAGGTGCTGTCTGGGACACCAGGGACACCCCACCCCTGACTTGTCCAGGTCCCTTTCCTCACTTCCTTCCCTCCAAACTACTTGCTGAGCCCCAACGTGGACCAAGCCGAGTGCCACCCAGGTACGGATCAGTCTTCCTGCGCCTGGAGGTCGCGCCTGTGCTACGTGGAACGGATGCAACAGGGCCCATGCGGCAGACGATGAAGGAACAAATACAACACGTGGAAAACCAAGCTTGCAGGGGAATATCTAAAGAGTCCCTCACTCGGGCTGAATCTCTATCTCAGACTTTCTAAGTCTAATCTTTCTTGATGTTTACAATTACGATCAGCTCATTAAGACTTCTATTTTTAAACTTTAAATGTCTTTTTGTAACCGGAAAAGAGACTGGCGTTCGGGCTACCTGTCACTACCAAACCCAATAAGCAATGACAGTGAGTGAATCTTTACGGGCACTTTATTCAGATGGCCGCGATCTGAGAACATGGTGGGTTCACACCCTAACAGACTATCTTGTCTTTTCTTTCCAGGCCAACGTTTTTATACCAGGGAACAAACAAGGTCCAGTAAGGGCTTTGAAGTTCAAGGGGATTAGGTGAGCAACGCTGCAATGAATATTCCTGTCCTGGGCAGTTAGCTGTTCCCAGGGGCGGGTGGTAGTCTGTCTCTCCCTGGAACACAAAGGCCAGGATGCCTCCAGTTGTCCCCAGGCAGCAATCTTTAGCAGTGGTCCAGGAGGTCGGCTGCTTTCCCAGGAGCCAGGATGGGCCTTATCTGTAGTTTCTGAAACAAAGGCTTTAACATATACATTAGTTGCTAGGCTTATAACTTTTTACCTTAAACTGAAATTTTCCACCTCTTGAATCCCCTATCAGTTTCCCTTCAAAAGTAACCCACCTAAATCCAGAGTTTCTAAAATGTTTCATCAACAAATGTGTCATATAATAATAAAAAAAATTACTAGCCATTCAAAGAAGCAGGGAAGGGAAACTTAAAATTAAGAAATAGAATAGTCAAAGAGGCCAACTTCTAAAAATCTAAATATTGGAATTAACAGCTAAGGGTTTCAAAATAATTATGATTAACATATTTTAAAAAATAGATGAAAGGTGGACAGAATGGATAAAACATACAATTCTGTGAGCACAAACAGACCCGTGTGTTCTGCTGCATGTGACTGTACCTTAAGTGCCAACAGCAGTGCACGACAACCTGACAAACACCGATCTGACCCCCGAGCTTTCTCTTAGTGAAAAGAAACCAAAACAAAAAACAACCTCTGAATCAAATTTGCACCTTCCTCCGGCCTTCCCAGAATACAGTGCACCGAGAAGGCTGGACCTCCCCCAAAGCCAGCCCTCGCGGGGCGGTGCTCTGGCAGAGCCAGGACCGGGGCTGCGCTGGGGGCAGAGCCAGGCAGCCCTGTGGGGCTGTGTGAGGCTGAGTCGGGGGTAGAAATGCCCAGCGGCTGCTTGTCTGAGGCTTGCACACAGGGACTGGAGTCTGAAAGCAGAGTTGTCCATGCCAGACACCAACACAGGAAGAGCGTCAGGGGAAGGTCCACGTAGGAAATTCCCATCTAGACTACCTGTTCCAGTGGACAGGCCTAGGTCTGAGAGCGAGGACTTCTGCTCCGGGGACATCTCAAACCAGAGGTGGGGCCAGACACGGGAACCTGAATGCAGGATCTGATAAGGCTGCTTGACTAGGATGGAGCTAAGATACAAGCCTGGAGGCAAGAAACCAGAAAAGCTTTGATGTGGTGCTCGAAGGAGCCCGAGTCACTGGGAAATTGACGAATCTAAGTCCAATTAGAGCCTTCACTCCCGGTGGTTCATTTTGTACTCCACAAAGATCAGGCTGAGTCTGCAGATTGAATATCAGCTGTCACTGCTACCTTATCAGAGGAGGGAGGGTCAGCTCCGGCATGGCCTGGGGCCCACTGCGCCAGGGGTCCGGAGAGTACTGCAAGCCACTTCTGCAGCCACGGCCAGGGCCAGGGCCGTGGCCAGGCGTAAATCCCCTCGATAATCTGCAAGTGATGCCTGAACTCTCACCGTTAGTTATACAGGAGTTTGAAATCAATAAGTGTTTCTAAATGAAATACAATATCCCAGTGCTGGCAGCGTGACAAACCAGCGAGATATCCACCGTAATGTCCTAATGTGTATGAGCTTATCTGTGTGCTCCGTTCTGTGTACACAGAGCGTAGAGAAGTGCGTCTGGGAGGCAGGCCTGGTTCCTGGGGGTGGGGGTGGGGGGTTGGCGAAAGCACTTTTCAGGGGGGATCATCAGCAAACAGTCCAGGAGAGACACCCCAGCAGAGAAATTCATTGTTCTCACCACAAGGCTATGGTTTAAATGCTGTCACTGCAAAATGGGCATAGAGTGTGTGAAGGGGCTACAGGGTGGGCCACGCTGGCTGCCATCCCCCCACACAATCCCAATCCCACTCAGATCAAGCCCGCCTCAGCTCCCTCCTGCACTGGCACTCGGTCCTCTGCTTCCCTGCTCCCAGCCTCACAGCTGCCTTTCCCATTCCTGTGCCCCAGGCTCCGGGTCTGTGATTAGTAATTCACAGCAAGGTAATAATGGGTGATAAAAAATGAATGGCAACTCAAAGTGTTAATGGTTATTCAACTCAACTAACCACCAGTAATTTACTAGCTGATTCATTTGCAATCCATCAGCGTTAGCCCAGAGGACTAGTATGGTGGACATGCCTGGCTGGCCTGGGAGATATTCTACACCAGCAGCTCAATTTCATTGACCGCACACGGGGCATCTGCCTGCCTCACCCATGACCACTGCCCCGTGATGTACACAAGGAGGAGACCTTACACTGCTCAGTACAGTCTCAGTGAAGGCCTGGCTGTGGCTTTTGTTTTCTTGGATTTCCATAGCAGCAAGCACACATATAATGAGCTCCTACCGGGTGCCAGACACAGGTAAGTGCTGGGGATGGTGAGGTAAGGCACTGGCCCTGCTCACAGCCATTTCCTTTCTACCTGCCCCTGCTGTGTGCAGTCTCTGTAAAACACAAGTGTGGCATGTACTTACTACATACATGCATGAATGTTTGAGATATAGGAGCAGAATAAATGATCTTGCTACACAAAAGTGAGCAAACAGACATGGCCTCATCCTTGCTCTCAGGCAGGTTGCATACTTGCTAATGGAGAAGGACAACATTGCTACCATATCCAGATTCAAAACCAAGGACTCTGATGAGGGCAATGGGGGGAAAGTACAAATGCCTAAGAGGCAGCCTGCTGGCATCTGGGGGTTTGGGAAGGCTTCCCTGGGGCCAGGACTGGTGGGCTCTTGGGGGTGGACCACGTGAAGGATTCGTCTTCTACCCTAACGTCAAGGGACAGCACTAAACCCTGTAAGTCTGGGTAAGTTATTCCCTTTTGGAGCCCTGATCTGCTATAAATTAAGAGGTATCTTCTGGGTGATCTTTTAGGTTCTCTCGTCTCTAATATTCTGTGATTCTGTAGCCCACAGATACCCGCTGCTGTGGCCGTTATCAGCACCGGCCACAGACTCACCTGATCCGTCCCCTGGGCACATGGCAGGACTACACTGCCCTGCGTCCTTAGAGTCGGGTGTGGCCAATGGCGTGTGAGCGGCAGTGACCCGTGGGAACTCTAGGTGGAGGTGGTAAGAGCCAGCATGTGATTTCTAAGCTCCCAGCTGGCCACAGGGGCGGACAAGGCCTCAAAGAGTGGAATATTTGGGTGCAGAAGTGAGGATAATGGGGAGCACTGCTCTCAGAGAATCTGCGATGGACAAGGAAAGTGATGAACTAACGAACTACCTGACTGTGTCTGTTGTTTGACGCCACTGAGAACGAGGAGTTGTCTGTCAGCACACCACTGCCTGACACGACTCCTGTGCCTGTGTGCGGTCCGTGGTGCACAGCTGATGCTCACGAAATGTTTTAGGCAAGGCGGCCTTCGAGCTGACGTTTTCCAAGCCATTCACTCTGTGCCTTTGCTCTGCCCATCTTTGCAGTGGATCTGCTCTCACTCCTGGAATCACGGGAGCTGGAGGCCAACGGGAAGATGCCAGGAGGATGGTGTTTGTGAAGAGCCCCGTCACAGGGTGGCCTGGCATGGGCTCTTGGGGCTGGCCCGGGCACCCAGGGCGTGCCACGGCCAGGCCCTCCCCCCGGCCTTTCTCCAGCATTCGGTGAAAAATCGGGCTCCGAGGCAGCTGTGAGGTCTTTCATGCTCTGTGATGAGAGCGGCTGTAATGAAGTCCTCACAGAGTCCACCCGCCTCTCCAGCCGCTCCGGAGCGAGCCGGCGTTTCTGTGACCTGAGTCAGGAGGAAGCAGTCACTTCCCTCCTCATCCTCTGCTGGCTGGACCCTCCGCCAGCTTCCATGCCAGCCCTGAGCCAGCACACTGCCATCCAATGCCACATGCGCTCACACACATGCACACCACATGCTCATACCACACTCATATCAAACCACACTCATATCACACGGACGTCACACACACAGTCACATACCACACACAAATACTCACACCATGCATACCACAGACTCACATGTACCACATACCATATACTCACATCACACACTCACACCACACACTCACACCACACTCATATCACATTGACACGCTAGATACACTCACACTACTTCCGCACTGTCATCAAAGGCCAGAAGGGGTCCAGCGGTTACACTGTTGAGTGTTGGGCAGAAGCAGAGGGACGAGGTGACTGAGCCTCCTATTTGGTGGGAGAAGGCATCCTGCCCTGCTGCAAAAGCTGACGCTCTGGAAAACAAGGTCACGCACACGCAGCACCCAGTCCACATGTGCACCGCGCCCCGCACGATGCACTAGAGAGGACCTGAGACTGGATGGAGGAGACCTGAGCCTGGGACTTGCTTCTGCCCCAACTGTCCGTGTGATCTTGGACAAGCTACTTCATATTCCCAAGGCTGTCTCCTCACCATGAAACAGGTCCAAGGACTAAATTGGCAATAAAGGGGCAGTGGTGGTGGGGGTGGGGTGTTTAAAAGACAGACTTGAAAACTCACGGACTCCGTTCAGCCGCCTTTTCTCCTTACAGGACACCATCGGTACAACGGCAGAAATGTGGGCTGTCCCTGGTGGCTCCCAGTCCTCTCCCTCCTGTCTCTTCCTCAGTTCTGGTTGACTTTATAGTGACCTGGTGTGCATTTTAGCCAGACTTTCAGTAAGGAAGAGCGACCCTGAGCAGTGCTCTGGGGCATGGCTGACAGGGTCCGCTCCACAAGGGGGCCCAGAAGGAAGCCAGGCAGCCTGGGGAGGGAGAAGGGAGAGGAGCGCTCGCTCTTGCTCCTGCTCCTCGCTAGGAATAGCATCCTCCTGGCCCTGGGAGGCTCTCTCCTGGGGAATAGGCCTGTCACCTCCTCCTCCTCCTAGTTATTCTCTATTGTTCTCAGCTGAATGCCTCATTGTCTTGGTTGATGGGCCCTCTGCTGTCCCAGCCCCTTCCCTGCCTCCACTGGGCCCCACCCATTGCCCCTCCCCTCTCTACAGACACACAGCCAGACTGCAGCCGTGAGATCACACTCTCTTCATAAAGGACAACTTCATAACGGACACATTGTTAACAGGCCTCAAAAATGGGAGGAAAGGGGGTCAGCAGCCCCCACGCAAGCCTGAGTTATGGAAGCATCTGCTGTGCACACAAGGAACCACTCTTCACAGGCCTCCCTTATTGTCCTGGCACAGGATACTCAGAGTTGCTGGGAGTGGGGCGGACAACCAGAATTCTGGACCTGCCTGCACATAGGAACCTGTCCTTTGATTCTAGGACACGCCTCCCCATTACCACCGCCACAGACACTAGCGGTCTGCCTTTGGGAAGTTAATGAAGTAATCTGGCATCCCATTCCCTCACTCACAAGATGAGGAGGGTAAATCAGGTGATGGTTTCTCATGCAAGACCTCATCACCTGGTGGCTCACAGGGGCGTGGGAGTTTAGGCATTTCGTTTAGGCATTTAAAGTTGGGGAGGGGAGTGAGGGTTCATGGCCTAATCCAGCGGATTCCCTGGGAAGTCTCAGCATTTGGGGAGATCCGCCTCAGAGGAATGGATGAGGAGTGGGAGCCGGTCACTGCTAAGGAAGGTGACACGCTGACGTAACTCTGACGTTTGCCCTGGAAGCTCTACAAAGGGAGGCTCTGAGTAGAGCTGGCTTTGGGGGGATGGGAGGAGCGAAACGAGTACCACAGCTGGGACACAGAGCAGCATTCCCACGGTGCAGCTGAGACCAGGGCCACCGGCCACACCCTCTGTCCAGGGCAGCGACAGTATTAACACCTAGTAGCTCCTTGACACTTAGTTCAAGATGGTGCCGTTTGTCTATCATGCCATTTCTACTTCCTGGGCACACGGCAAGACTACATTTCCCAGGCTCCCTTGAAGTTAGGTTGGGTCAAATTGATGCAAAGTGTTCCTGGCCTGGCACTTGCTCCTATCTTCTCCCTGTTTCTTGGTGACGATTAGGCAGGCCATGTGTGATAGCAAGGAGAAAGAAACCATTGATGGGGTAAGCTATTAAGATTTGAATGTTTATTGGGCACTATTGGCAGCCCTAGACTTGCCTGATTAGTGAAACTCATCAGTGCCCAGGTGTAAGGCGGCGGAATTCCATTTCTAAATGCTACTGGTTTATGAAGTGCCTCGTCCAGCCAGGCTGAGATCTTGCTCATCTCCTAACTGCCCAAGGCGGCCATAGCAGGGGCTGATCATTTGCCCTAAACCCTGTCTGGGTCTGCCTCAGAGCTTAGAAGTAAGACATTTTTTTGTGTGTCCTTCTTTCTATGGTAGAAGAGGAAGGTGGCACCTCCAAAGAAATGCTGCAGAACACTGATTATGAGAGCAGATTCTGGAGCTAGCTAGCCTGTGTTCACACCCCAGTTCTAGCACTTACTAGCTGTGTGACCTTGGGCAAGTTTCTTAACTTTCTGGTTCCTCACTTTTCTCAACTTTACTTAAGTAAGTTATTGTATCAGGGATTTTTGTGTAACAAATTGTCTCAAAGCTCCATAGATTAAAATATATACGTAGGAGGTCACTGGGTAGATCTGGTCACCCTCGTGCATCTGGTCAGGGAAGTGGCTCGGCTGATCTTGGATGAGTCTCTCACACGTGTTTTGGGTTAGCTGGTGGTGGCCTTGTCTAGTGGCTTCAGCTAAAACACCTGGGGCTGCTGGCTTATTCCAGATGGTCTAGGCTTCTTTACACAGCAATGGCAGGATTCCAAGAGCCAGATGTGTGCGAGGCTCAGAATTAGCACAGTATCACTACTACCACATTATTCTGGTCAAAGAAACTCATAACATTCAAGGGGTGGGCAAACGGACTCGATCTATTATGGAGGGAAGGTCACTCCGCAAAGGGAAAGAGGACAGGAAGTCCATTAATAGAGCTCATCGATGCAATCCAGCTCCATCATCATTATGAGGATTACATGTGTCAGTACATATAAAATACTTGGAATAATGTTTGGTATATAACACATAGTAAAGGCCCAACTGTTATCTCAACCAAGTTTTTCTCTGTAAACTCTTCACTGATAGAAATTGCTGAACTCTTACCGTGTATACTGTGTTAAATAAGATCAAGCATTTTGCATAATTACCTGAGGCTCACAAGCACCCGAAGACATAGATTTTAGAAATTTTTATTTTATAAATGCTAAAACTAAGGCTTAGAGAGGTTAAGTACCTTCCCCAGGTTACCAGCCAGTCAGTGGCAGACCCAGGTCAAACCGAACCCAAGCTCTGAGTCAGCACATAAACACGCTTCCCGGGCTTAGAAGGAGCTTTACTTCTTACGTATGTAGAAGGGACCCCCCCCCCCGCCCCCCGCCGACTGCAGAGCAGCCTAGGTTTAGCTGCCGCTGCTCCCCTCCCCACAGCAGGGCACTTCAACGGCCAGGCTAAGCCTTTTTGGCCCAGGACTCGGGTCCCGGCCTGGACCGGGCTGGGCTTAGAGCTCAGTACATGGACATCGCCGTATGCGGACGTCTGCTAAGGCCTCACCTGCCCGGGCTGCTCACGGTGGGATGGCTTAGTGCCCCCAGGTGCAGGACGGACCCTTTCCAGAACAGAGATGGTCATATACACGGAAGAATAGCCCAGTCCTCTGGGAGGTGTTCGAAGGCAAATTTCGTTGTCTAAGCGCCTCCCTGTGGGTAAAGTGAGGCTGAGCCCTGTTCTCCTGAGACGTCTCATTCAAAACCGTTATTCTTCCTACCATGCTGGCCCAAAATATACCCCTAGTCTGCTTTCTAGTTTCCTATGAAAACTGGAGGCTGTCTTCAGAGTGCCCTGCCTTGCTTAAACTCATAAATCCAATGACGCTCTTGCGATGGTGTCCTGCTTCTCCTATCCCCCCGCCAGACACATTTCTTCTTGGGGGTCGTTGAGGAGGTAACCCCAGGCAGAGGAGAAAAATACTGAAGCCATATATAGACACAGGAGAAAATGGTGCTGCGATCAGCTAGCAAAATCTTCCACGAGAACAGGAGTTAGAGAGACAACACGTTTCCTGTTACTGCCATTCCAGACTTAGAGCAAAGATGCCATTCCCCACTGGGAGTCTAACATTGCATTGCCAGGTTGCCTGCTTGAGTTTGCTGACCTTTGAACCCTCTGCATGGAAGTATTCGGCTGCCCCACACCTCATAGGCCTCAGTCCCAAATACTGAGTGAACTTCTTTGGCTGCCAGCTCACTCATTCACAGCTTGTTTTTACTCCTCAGTGTGCAGAGTACTCCCAGACAAAGGACAGACAGCTCAGGGCTGAAGTCTACTGAGTTATGACCAAACCCAAGGGCTTTGATAACTTAATGGTAGTGTTCCATGGCCTCAGGGACTGGCCCTGTTCCCTCTAATTCTGTGAATCTTCTCATTGGTGATGATAAAGATTGAAACCAAAGATAAAAATCTTGTTCTCTTAAAATAAGAAGGGGGTGGGGAGAAGAATCAAGAAGCAACAAGAAGAATTATTGGGGTCCTCACCCTAGCGTTGCTCCTGGCCACCAGGGTCTCGGCCGCAGGGCGAACACAGCAGGGCTCGGGGGCTTCCTGGGAGTGCCCAGGTGTGAAGGTGACCTTTCCAGGTGCCAGCGTGTGACTTCAGGAGTGCGCCTCAGTTCCTCCTTGTCTCAGGTTTCTCGTCTGTCCACGTGAGGACGGCAACAGGTCCCACTGCAGGGGGTTGCTAGAAGGGTTAAATAAAAACACGCATGTCAGACGTTCAGAACATCGCTTAGAACATGACAAAAACTCGGTAAGTGGTTTGATAGACGTCAGACCCTGCACTGAGGACTGTAATGCATGAGGTCTCATAATCTGACTCTGGGATGGGTCTGGGGAGTCCCAGTGCACTCGTGAGGAAGATGAGGCACCAAGGGGTGAAGTATGTTGTCTAAGGTGTCAAACAAAAAGTGGCGGAGCCCGGATGCAAATACAGGCAGACCTCCTTTTACTGCGCTTTGCTTTACTGCGCCCCACAGATGTTGCATTTTTATTTTTTACACACCGAAGGCGAGATCCTGCACCAGCAGGAAGGCTATGCCTGTGGCGCACCTCAGAGATATCGCGGATTAGGTTTCACACCACCGAGACCAAGTGTTGCGAGTCCTCATCCTTTTGCTGGTCGAAGGTCTTGCCTTCGATTTGTAAAATACGCAACATTTGTGAGAAAGCAAAGTGCAATACAGTGAGGTCTGCTTTTTTCCAGGAAGGCGCTTTGGAAACAGCTCTCCCCATTCAGAGGAAGTGGCCCCGTAAAAAAGGTCAAATAGCACTGGGAGGCAGACCTGAGATGAAATCCCAGAAGCTGTTCCGTCTTGGGCACATCATTTTCCCTCTCTGTGCCCTGTGGCCCCTGGCTGTGAAATGAGAGGTTTCCAGGACCAAGCATCTGTGCACAGCCCCTGCCCTCCCATCACCTGCCGGGCCCCTCCAGCAGCAGCCACCCCACGGTCAGTGCTTCTTGGCTCCCTCCTTCTGCGAAAGTCCATGGCCTGCAGGGAGCCATCCTCCCAGACAGGGGACAGGCCCTGGGGGAGGCTGCTGCTTGGCTCCCTAATTGTCCTTTTCACTTCTCCAGCTAAGTCAGAGGCACCTCCCACACCAGCCTCCAGAGTCTGGGATGTGTAGCAAGGGAGAAGGGACTCCGCCCATGTTTAGGGGATTTAGTAAAATGAATATTATACAAAAATGCAACAAGAAGGCACAAAATGACTGCCTCGTCTGCAGAAACTTAAGGTAGAGAGGTTCGTTCTGGGGAAGCTGCTTCTCGTTCCCGGATCAGAGTGTTGGACTCCGCCTGAGCCCCGCCCAGCCTTCCTCCCTCTGAGGCCAGCTTTCAGAAACCTGGGGTCTCTATCTTCCCTGCAGAAAAGGAATGTGTTAAAACGTTCACTGCATCCTGAATTGAGAAATCAGCTGCCCGGAATCCATGATCAATACATTGTCTCTCGGTGATGAAGTGTTTCCTTGGGATGCCTTCTGCCCGTTCCCACGGTTCAGAGCTCCCAGACATCTGGGTGGATTCAGCCGGCGGTGCTCTGCTCGCTGACACCCGCCCTCTCAGCCGCCCGACCCTCCAGGGTCCGCAGTGCCCCACGTGGGCTCCCTGCAGCCCCTGCCCACCAGTGACTCAGCTGTCTGCAGGGGAGACTGAGCAAGGGAAAGGTGCCCCCCACTGTGGGGCTTGGTTGTGGGTCCTTGGTGGGGATACCCTGTTGTTGTCCCAGTTGGTCCAAGCCCGCGTCTAACAGAGGTGCCCTTGTAGGTTCACGCCCAGACGTTAACATCCATGAGCCAGCCTCTCCTCTCAGCTCCTGCTTGGAGGACACGCACTGCTGAGATGCCCTGTGCTTCTGCTCACGTGTTTCCTCACGGTCTTCCCTGACATGGGGTTGTCCTCTGGCTAGTGATACACTCAGTCACTCCGTCCCCTTCCCTGTTGCGCACTCTTGGCCCAATCCCCGTGACTGGAATGTCCAGGGTGATGTTTGCCTGACCCTTGGAGACCCTTTCATGCAACCTCCTGGGGGTGCTGAGTAGCCCAAGTGTGGGGGCTGCACTTGGCATTTTCTGACAACCGGACAGCCTCAGTGCCCAAATGCTTGGCTGTTGGCTTGTAGGTGACAGGAGGCCTTTGGTCACATCACCTCCGGATCCCCTCCCCCGCTCCTTGCCTCTTCCCGTGGAGGAGAGAGGAAGGGGTGCTCCTAGCTCCTGGCACATGCTCAGCCTCAGGGCAGGAGAGGGGCTGGGGCGAGGTAGGAAGACAAGGTTGCAAAGCCAACTGTGGGCTGATGTCCGCATGTCATTAGCTGCACCAGCTCCAGGCAGAGTAGGAAGGAAAGTCAAGAGTGTTGTCTGGCTGTGCTTTGTGTGCACGTGTGCACCCATGTGTGTGAACAAATGTGTGTGAGTGGGTGTCTGTGTCAGGAGGGCGTTGATTCCCACACCGCTAGGTTCTGAACTTTAAGTCAGGTGCTGAGAAAGCACCCGGGGCTTATCGGGTGGGTCAGTTACCAGCGCTTTACCGGCCACCGCTGAAACTCCGTGGCTCACGGCAGCAGCGCCGCCTTTCTGCTTCCACCTCCGCGGTTCGGCTGGGTGTTGACTGACCCGGGCTGGGTTCTGCGGGAAGGACTCTGCTCCAGGCGTGTCTCTGTCGTCTTCTGGAACAGTTTGCTGGTCAGGCATATTCTCATGGTCCCGGCAGAGGTGTCAGAGAGCAAATGGAAATATGCAAGGCTTGTGACAAGGCTGCCCTTGTGGGTCTGGGGGTGAAGAACTGGGGACAACAATTCAATCTGCCACTTTCATACATGTCCCGTCTGCCCATTTTGCCCATATGAAGCCCTGCAGGGATGACACTGCTCATCTCCCTTCTAGGTTTTAGCCTTCTCTCCAGGCTGCCTGCTTCTGCTGGCCCCACATGGGACTGGGCCCCAGGAGCTGTGAATTAAAGAAACACACGTCAGGGGAGAAGTCAGTGTCCTTCGGCCGGGACGTTCAGGGCCTGGGGAGCCCAGGACTGGGAGGGTTTCTCGGCAAGGCTGGCAGGGCCTCTGGAGAACTGAGCACTGGGCACGATGAGCAGGGGGACAGACACTGGTCCCTGCTTGCCCCTAACTAATGATGTCACTGTAGGCAAGTGGTTCATTTAAATCTTCTTTGATCCTGTGAGCGGAGGGTAAGAAAATCACATTTTCTGAACTGTCTCAGCCTTGGGGGCCAAGAATTTAGTATTCCACCTCTTCCCTATTTCTTCCTGTTTCGATTATCAATTCCACTTTGCATTTCTTGTGCTAGAAATCTCTGCGGTGTTTTTCATTATTATTAGATTTTTGTTTTTTGAACAGAGGTACTTGCCCAATTTTGGCTTCTGGCACCCAAATGTATTCCCCATGTTTGAAGTGTCTCCTTCCCTGTCTATTCATGTGGAAGGAGAAAGCATCCACTTCCCCTTCCGGGAGCTAAAAAGACCAGGCTCTTCTCTAGCCTCCCTTGAAACAAGGTTGAAATTCACGTGGGTCTTTGACCCCCACTGGCCAATCACATGCACCCACCCAGGTTTTGTGTGTGAGCTGCAGGAAAAAGGAGGACAGGAAAGGGGCTGCCCCAGCGGGGGCTGCAGTGGCGAGGCCTCTCCAGGGCCTGGGGGGGCAGAGAGCTGGCTGCACGCCATGTCCAGCTAAGCAGGCCAGCCTGCAGCATCTGCTGGGTGGTGGTAGCAGTAGAAGTCTGGATTTGGGGCTTGAGTTTGGCTCTGGTGTGACTTCCCAACTTCCCTTTTTTCCCGACTATGTCCTGTACATAGTTTTCATTGCATTCCTGACAAATCAGTTAAATATTGAATATTTTGCAAATAATTTCCTTTCCTGCTTTGCGTCAGTTTCAGTCTTTGGAAGCCAAGGACCCTGAGTCACACAGCTTCTGTTCTCTGCCTCGTCACCCATTAGCCTAGAAGAGAGGGTTGGAGGCCCACATTCCCCCGTTCCCCTGCCCCAGGAGCAGAGGCAGCATGGCCAGCAGCCTCTGTCGCCTCGGACGACCTGAGCATGCACACTCTAAATGTGGCTTGGGGGTAGCCCTCCCTGACTTTTCTGCGGGAAGTGTAACTTCCCAGATGAGTATTTTTCAGGTGACGGAGAGATCCCCTGGGAAGTGTCACCTCACAGTCGCAGCCGTGCCCCTTTGGCCAAGTGAGCCATGAAAACACCTATGACTGACGCACAGGGGAGACGCTGCAGGCTTCCTCCAGCAGCTGTGATGGCCCCTGCCATGGCCACCCTGACATGAGGCCACCTACCCTGCAGCAGCCTCACCCTGGACACAAACAGTGCTATGTGGGAAGGCCCTTGCTGAGACAACATGGCATCCTGGGAGCATGAGCTTACTGAGTCCCCTGTCCCTATCTTATTCCTACTGCAGGTGCCACACACCGCGGGGAGATGGCCCCTGGCATTACCCAGGATCCTGATCGGGGAGGAAGACGGGGTCTGCGGAGATGAGGGAGGGCTAGCAGGGTTACCACTGAGGCAGGTTTGGGTATAAGCAGGACAAGCAGCCACTTCTCAAAAACACCTCATGTCCCCCAACTTGAGAACACCCTCTTTCCGCCCCAGGACTGCGGCAGGTGGCGTCTCACAGCCTGACTTCCAGTGCGAGGTGTTTAAATGAGGGATGTGGTGGCGGGTTTAGGTGGGACCGTTCATCGGGCAGGACTAGCCTCTGTGATGGAAAACATTTCACATCCTCACTCAGACCACTAAGTGACAGTACCTCACCCTGATATTGTGTCAACCAGAAATACCTGCCCCGTGTCTATACACCTCCCAGGAGTGGTGCCACCCCCAGTTGGGAGCCAGAGGGTTTAGGAATTAGAGGAGCCTGTGGTCAAGGCACATAGCGCGTTAAGCATTCCGAGGTTTTGTTAACTAAGCCTTAGTTGAGACTGCTGGAATTTCTGAGATGGGGAGCAGCAAGCAGTCTTGCTGTAAAGGGGCATCGAGGAGGCTGGTTTTGCTAGAAAGCTAAGGATAAAATTCTCAGATCAGTGGACAGGCTTCAGTGGGATTGGAAGGTGAGCAGACACAGGTGGAAGTCCGGTCCCCAGGGAACGCACTGCCCAGGACGCGGGGAAGCCTGCGGGGCTGTGGAGCAGGGCAGAGGGCGAGATGGGAGCACGTAGGGTGCGGGAGACTCCCCATGCGAGATGGCTGCTTCTCCCTTTTGAACTAACTCCCTGCCAAGACTCCCTTGGTGAGAGAAATCTAAAGACTACAGAGCTACCGAAGTTAACTGGCCAACAAAGCCACATCCAGAGGCATGTCCAGGGGCCAACCAAAGCTGTGTAGTCAAAAGCTCAGCAGGAGAAATCCTGGGTAGTCAAGTCTGCTGTGTGATTGAATACCCAGTTTTCCCAACATCCACCAAACAAACCAACCAGCCAGAAATTTCAGTTCACAAGTATGAATCGTGCATGGCCACAGACTCAGTGTTTGTGTCTCCATGTGCTTGTGTTGAAACCTACTCCCCAGTGTGATGGTGTTTGGTGGTGGGGCCTTTGGGAGGTGCTTTTGTCCAGGTCTCAGTTTATAAGGGTGACTGAGATGTAGAGAAGCCGATGTCACTGAAAGAAATGTTTGCTGTAACCCATAGTTCCCCCTGGAACAAGAGGCAGGATCACCAGCGGGACTGCGGGAGTGGCTTTTCATCGGGAAGCAGAAGCTGAGCAAGAAGGAGGCCTAGACCACTGTCCTCATTGGGGTTTCCATGGGAAAGACAAGACAGGGCATAGCAAACAGCTGAATATTGTCTATTTTGGATAATTTTGATGGTGTTGGGCTAGTGGCCCCTAGTTGCCTGGCCCCTGGGCCTGGGATGTCAGAAGAATATCGCCTCCGGATGCAGAGCTGGATAGAGGAGGTACAACTGTGGCTCAGTTGTTTGCAGATCAAAGGCACACTCCCACTGGTGTCCTTTGCTGTCTCTAAGAACTGGCAAGCCCCAGAGGGGTAGTCTTCACCCCTAGCCAGAAAGACTTTTTCTAAGATGTTAAAATGTCATAATATACAGAAGATAAAAAACATAATTAATAGAGGAGGTGATTAAGTAATGAGGGTGGTGCCCTAGTAAGTCGGATCGGTGCCCTTATAAGAGGCCACAAAGAGCTCCCTTGACCTTCCACCGTGTGTGGACAGAACAAGCAGATGGGGGTGGGCGTGGCTTTCTATGAACCAAGAAGCCTTGAACTTCCCAGCCCCTGGAGCCGTGAGAGAGACATTTCTATTGCTTACAGGCTACGCAGGCTGTGGTGTTCTGCTACAGCTGCCCGGACAGACTAAGACCAGCGCCTTCTCTGAGAGGGGCAGATGGAGAAAACAAAGCTGACGCTCTCGCTGCCGTGCACCTTACACTCCAGTGGGGTGGCAGGTGTGTAAACGAAGCACTACCCTGCGGTGTGGTAAGTGTAGGGTCACGCATCCGTCAGAGAGGTGGACGGAAGGGAGAAGGCAGGACTGAGAGAGCCTCACGGAAGGGCTTTGAATAACATGCATTTTGACAGACAAGCAGGGCTGGATGATCCAGGTAAAAAGAATGGCATAAAAAATGCACAAAATGCATAAAGTGCATTAAAAAGTGGGTGTTTAGGGTCAGGGGGAGGGGCACTGGAGGGGAATAAAGTGTTTGGAAACCATAATTGGGTTTTATTTATTTTTTTATCATTGTATTAGTCAGCTCTGCAGCCATAACAAAATACCCAACTGCATGGCTTAAACGACAGAAATTTACTTTCCCACAGCGGTGGAGGCTGGGCGGCCGGTACTGGTGAAGCCTCTCTCCCTGGCTCTCAGTCCCCTTCCAGCTGCGTCCTCTCCTGGTCTCTGGTGTCTCTTCTCGAAGGTTCACGCATCCTACTGGATTGGGGTCCCACCACCATGACCTTATTAATCTGAATTACTTCCTCACTCCAAACACAGGCACACTGGGGCTGGGGCTCTCGCACGTGAACTGTTGGAGGGCACACTCATTCTATGCCTGTCTTGACCACTGTCCCAGGCTGGCCTGGCCAGCGTCACTCAGCACCTGCTGGTGGTCTCCTTCCTCCAGGAAAGCCCGCTGTCAGGCTGTGAGACAGGCTTCTCCTCTGCTTCCTCTGCCCTCAGCTGCCTTTCTCCCGTGACTCACACCCCACAGATGGCGGTCTGTGTAGGCTAGACACCCACTTTTCTTACGTGACGCAAAGGCCATTGTCATTTTCACTGAGAGTGCCGGCATTTGAGAACTACAGGACCGAGTCCAGGTGAGTGGGTAGATCCAGACCCTTCCACGCAGGGTCTCCTTGTGTCTTCACCACACTGGTTTCCGGGGGTCTCGGGAATCATTGCTGTTCTAGTTCCGGCAGTTGCTCCATCAGGCAGCCAGCACGTGGAGCTTCATTTCAGTCCCATCACTAACGCAGACCGTACTTGCCCTTGAATTAGAACTCAGAAGGAAGCACTTCGGCTAGAGAGGCCCTGTGGTGTGGGGGAACAAGAGTGAGATTTGGAGTCCGACCCAGACTCCAGCACCACTTGCCTGCCTCTGTCTTGGGCAAATTGGGAGGCCAACCTGCTCCCCAGAAAATAAAACAGGAAAGGGGAAACCTACCTCATAGCTTTGTTTGCAATCAAACAAGATGAGCATGTGAAAGCACCTGGGCCAAGCTCAGCCCTGGAGTGTGTCAAGGAGACCAGGAAGAAGGAACCGCCACCCTGGGGATGCCAGGCATCCCAAGGAGGCAGCCTGTCAGTGCTGCCACAGGGGAGGCCTCCGGAAGCCCTTCACTTCTGATTACCCTTAGATAATGAATGAGGACAATGGTAAATGTTGAGAATAATTTACTGTTCATCAAGAACAAGGGACAATTAGACTAATTCCCTATTAGTATTCACATGTCCCCTTGCCAAAGACGCTCCCACCACCTTCAGCTCCCAGAGCTCCCATTACAGGAACAGGATCCCCCTCTGCAGACCCAGCCTGCATCTAGTCGGGTTATTAGGCAAAAGATGTTATTGGCTGTGTAATTAACTGTGTAATTAACTCAGAGTGCTGAATGCCATCAGTGCCTAATCTAATAGAAATGTGTAATTAAATTGCATCTTTAATCCCTAGGAAAATCTCTGGATTTGGGTGTGGGAATCAACCTGGCAGGGTGCCCCCAGGTCTCCATTATCTTCAATTAGACAATTAATTGATATTCAAGTTACCTTTCTCATTCAAACCTAATTGAATTTCTCCCTGCTTCTCATGAGGCACCGAATGTTTATAAAGATGCTGTTCCCCATTGTTCACCACCTAGAGAACCTGCAGCAGCAAAGTGGTCATCCCCCATCCCCCACCCCCACTTACTCGCATATTAGATGCCAGTGAGTGGCCCTTTAAGAGACTGATTGGCACTTTGCTTTCTCCTTAGTATCTTTGTATCTAAACAGTGGTGACTGGCTAGAGGGCAGTTTAATCTGGGACTGATGAATCTCCCCTCCTTATGGCCTCCAAAGTCAGGCCGTGGTTGCTGATGGCTCCATTTTGTTTCCTAGCCCTCCTCTCACTCTCTCTGACTCACGTGCATTTCTCTTAAATGCCCTCCTTGTCCCTTCCTGCCCCCGCCCAGCACCCTACTGAGCACCTCTTCCTCCTGCACCCATGCCCTCCTGGGATGGGAGTTCACAGAGCTTGCGCTCTGCAAAGGCCGTGCTGCAACCCCAGCACCTAACAGCCTCCCCAGGCCTGGCTGTCCCTGAGGCTCAGAGGAGGCAGGGGGCTGGAGGGGAGAGCGAGGACACCATGAGGCCCAATGGAGATGGAGGCTCAGAGTGCAAAGGACAGGAAGACAACAGGAAACAAAATGGCAGCCAGAGAGGAGGAGAATGAGGGAAGAAGAATGAACATGGGTGGAGAAAGGGGAAGGTAGCAAAGAAAGAGAGAAAGGAGAGAGGGGTGTAACAAAAGAAGAGAGCTAGAGGGAGAGGGAGAGAGAGGAGAGGAGAGGCGTGGAGAAGGTGCGTGGAGAGAAGCTCGTGTTTAATAGAGCTGTCCTCAAGGACGCGGGGCCGGCCCGCCAGCGAGTGTCAGCCACTGGGAAGGGTTTTTGAAAGGCTTGAATACCAAACAGTGGCTGCAGCTGAGGCGGAAGCCTCAGATAGCACTGTACACCTGATGGCCTGATCTGAAATGAGAATCTCGGGGGAGGCGGAGCCATTCTCAAAAAGGCTTCTTCTTTTTTAAAGAAAAAAAAAGAGAAAACTTTCCCTGTCCCTTCTGCCTTCAGAAGTTTAACAAAAGTACGCCCATTCACAGACATCGTTTATCTCCAGTGGTAGTCCGTGGAAATGTGTCCCATTGTCAAGCCGCCGGCTCCTGTACATCAGCAGGAGTTGTACCAACAGAGTCGACTGTGGATAACACACTAGTAATTGCTTGTCTGTTTAAAGAAACTTCAGTTCTCAGAGGAGGAAGAGGAAAAGCGAAGCCAGGGAAAGAGCATGTGCCGGAGCAGAGGCCATCTGCGCCCTGAGCTGCAGGGGAGCTCTGGGGAGACGGGAGGGTCCCCAAGAATCGCCACAGGCAGGAGAGTCTAAATCAGGGCTGGGGGCAATAAGGCCTCTCTGGAAGCCTCCTTTCTGGGCACTGCCAAGGAAAGGGAACAACAGGGCAACCAGGAAGGAGTGTAGAGAGGGACCAGTTCTCACACAATTGGACCGGGTGATTTGAGGGCAGAGTTCAGGGTGTCAGGGCCTATTGACCCCAAACATCTCCCCTATTTACTTGTGCTGCTGGAAATGTCAACACTATTTACTGGCATTTCGATCATGCCGTGACCTTTTTCTTGCAATCTTTTGCAAAAGAATGACATCCTTGCCAGGGATTTTAAGCTTTGAATTATCACTGTGTGAATCCAATTTTCAGCACAGAGACTCTGTTTCTGCTTTCTTCCTATACTGCCTGCCCCGGGCTTGGGGATGTGGTAAATCCTCAGTGCAGATTTGATAAATGGAATGATGCACCCACAAAGGTAAATAAATCTTAGTTGTTCTGCTTCTGCTGCCTGTCAGATGCAGAGCTAGACTTTCTAGGTCCTTCATCTCATTTAATCATCATAACGATGCCGAGAGGAAGCTGAGATTCGGAAGGTAGAATGACTTGCCCAAGGCCACAGAGCCAGCAAGAGATGGGGTTGCCAGTTGGCTCCCCGCAGAGCACAGCCCCTGGGCAAGACACCCACAAGCCAGGCAGCAGGGCAGTGGGTGGAGAGAGCTCAGCCCTGCCTTCACCTCCGACTCAGCTCCAAGTATGGGTGACTTGGATGGGCCTCTTGTGTTCCCTCTCCTCTGTAAACTGGAAACCATTTCCCATGTTTGGCTTGAGTCTCAGACCATTGGTGCTATCCCTGGGAGAGAGAAGAAGGTACACTGGGGCACCCTTACTCCCTGTCCCCTCCTCCCTAGTAAGGAAGCACTTTATTTGGTTGGCGACGCTGTGGCCCAGGCACTGAGCCTGAGAAATGAGGGAACAGGCCCCTTGCCTCATTCTGGTGCCTTTCTTCACTAATAAGGTGGGAGACCTTGGGCAGGTCTTTGAATCCCTAAGTGTTTCCAGCCTCCTTATGTGTGCACGGAGATAATAATATCAGCTTTTCCAACCCTGCAGGATTGTTCTAAGGATCAAAGAGCTTAAGGCACATGATAATGCTTTTGAGTACACAGAAGCTTTTCATTTTGCATTTCTAGGTATATTCATATTCGTCAGGTTTAAAGATGAAAACTAAGGATGAAATGCCACAAAGGCCTAGAACAAGGCCTCTGTCTAGGCAGACTGTTTACAGTTCATCCTCAAGGCTAAGCATTTGTTTGTTTTAAGGGAAAGGCTTGGCTCTCCATAAAGGCATGCACAGCTGTCAGGACAGAGAGTGTGCTTTCGATGTTACGAGTTTGTTTGAATTTCACTCCAGGGAGCCCAGCTCAGTAAACACTTTCATGTGTAGGCAGCACCCTTAATCAAGCCAGTGAATCTTAACCTAACCTTCACAATGAAAGTATAAATAGAGCCCTGATTAAATAATTGTTATTTTCCTGCTGGGAGCCTCAGTTGGGATTCGGTCTTTATTGTACCATGTTATTCAAATGTTCCATACAGCGTGTACATGTCTCCTCTGCAGCAAACTGCATTTTTGATGGCACCCAGCGCAGGGCTGGGAGTCAGAGGCTTGGGTTCTAGTCATTGTTCTGCCAGGGACTTGCTCTGTGACCTTGAGAAAGTCACCTCATCTTCCAGCACCTCATACAAAGGAGATCCAGGGCCCACACTCAGTCGGTGCTCCTCCCCCAAGCATGGAGTGCATGTTTTCAAAAACATCTACTAATCTGCAAGGATTCCATGATAATTCATTCACTTCCCCAAGTCTAAAAATCAAAGGCACTTGCAACTGGTGGCCAGAGATGCCGATCAGACGTACAATCAGAGTTAACACACCGAGCTGAGACGGTGTCAACTAAAGGCAGAGAAGCGTGACACTTTGAGTTTATGGATAGAGGAGAGAAAGGTGATTAACTCACCAGTTCCTATCACTTCCTGTGCCCAACCCGGAGGTCTGTAGAAACGGGCTGGGAATCACCAAAGGGCTCCGTTACTCTTCCTCTAAGACATGTTGTTCTGGGGATTTGAGAATAAAACCAACAAAGGTCTCTGACCTCACGAAGCCTACATCTAGTGAAGGGAGAGATGGAAAAAAACCAAAACAGAAGAAAACCCTCAAAAACAAAATGACAAAATAATAGGTCAATGATATGGTTTATTAGGTTATAAATGTTTCAGGAAGAAACAGAACAGGTGAGGAGGGTAAGCATTGGCGGGGCAAGGTGGCAGCTGGGAGTCAGGGTGAAAATTTGAGCGAAGACTTGAAGGAGAAGAGAAAGCAAGCCATGCATAGTCAGAGGGGAAAAACATGTAAGAATTTCTGCATTGAGCAGATGGGAAGGGCCTGGGGTAGAAACACACCAAGTGTTGTTCAGAGACTAGCATGTTGGCCGGAGAGGCCAGAGCAGAACGAACCTGGAGGATGGGCAGAGTGAGCCCTGAAAGGGGAAGGGAACAGCTGTCATTGGACCTGCCGGCCATTGTAAGACTTTTACTCTGAGCAAGACAGGAGCTGAGGAGGCTGGGTGTTTGGATGCAATGCAGTGACATGATCTGACTTAAGTGTTCAAGGGATCGGCTGTTTCTAGTCCATCGAAAATAGGCTGTAGGGGAGCAGGGCCAAAGCGGGGAGACCAGTGAGAAGGCTGTTGCTGGGGTCAGTCCAGAGACCATGGTGGCTTGAACATGGGTGGTCACAATGAAGGCGGTGAGGGGGATGAATTCCTAAAGTTTGAGGCCTCCGAACTGCAGATGGATTTGACGTGGGATAGGGCAAGAAAAAGTCAAGCTTTTTGGAGTCTGTGATATATATACTCTGTACTCCGATAAGATCACTGCGTTCATAGACACACCAATGTGGTATGTACGTATCTCCCAGGACTCTGTAGGAGGTCCCATGACTTAGAATGTTGTGTAAAGTTCCCTTGACCTCCAGAGAAATCACTCAGAGAAAATAATCCGTGAAAGGACTGAGGTAATGTGAATTCTGTGGAGGGACAACGTGCAATGTTATACCTCACTTTGCAAAACCAGTGAGACAATCCGCGGCAGCAGTGAGCGAAAGTTGAGCACGGAGTCAGGGTTTCGCCTGCCCTCCCTAAGCAGACTGTGTTTTAGGGGGAGGGGGGCTTTCCCTGCTCCAGTTTCTCTTCAGACCACGCTTCCATCCTACAAATCCCAAACCTGCATGGAAAGTGAAATGACCCCAAGAGCCTCCTTCTGATAAAACAAGGTTTAGGAAAACAAGCCCTTTGTTTACAAGGGAAGGAACTAAATGGTTCAAAGCTCTCTACTGAACACAGAGGAGAGATGGACTAAAACTAAGGTCTAACTCAGCCTCCATAAAGCCTGTTTGAAATATGGCAAGATGCCAATCAATGAAGGATTAAATCTTTACAAAGAGGGCTCTATAGATCTATTGGGTTCAAGGACTAGTAGGTGTTATCCAAAAAATTGTATGGTGTGAATGCAAATTTGAGAATTGCTAGGCTGAACAAGGTCATTATTTTTTTCTTCTTGGAGTCTTCAGTATGCTGATGTTAATGTTTCCAATAGGGTTAAGTTTAATATGCAGAGTTTGCCAAATATTTGGGATCAGGGAAAACTATTCCTCGAGAAATGGTGGTCTAGACCCCAAGAACATTCCAGGTGAAACTGTAGCAATAATGGTTAAAAGCAGGAACGCCTTTTATCCAGGATGGGTGGCTGGCAGTTCTTGTCTGGAGATAGGTGGCCAGAGGAAACAGTGTGACTTGAGGCCCCAGTTTAATACTTCTTTTCGTTTAGGTTAAATGTAACTAATTTTTTTAGCTATGCCTATATGCCCAACCCAGAGGTCTGGTTTAGACGCCATTTACACCTTCAGGATGTTCTCAGAGTTCCCTGCAGGGGGCGAACCACGTGGGAACGGTCTTTGTCACACCACTTGATAAATGCTATCCCATCCCCAAGGCATGTACGAAGAGCCAGCAGACAACCTTAAAGAAAGCCACGCAGCAGATGGGATGTAACCTGGCAGGTCTTGGAGGCAGCAGACAGGGCTTCCGTTTCATCTCGACCTTGTGGATGTGTGACGTCTGGGGAGGTTGTATAAACATGCTAAGCTTATAATATCAGTTCACCACCACTACACTGCAGGGTTGTTTGGGAGGATTAAAAGACATAAGTTAGCATGCAAGCTGGCCTACAGTAGGTGCTTGATAAAGGTGGCTAATGCAATTCTACTAATGTCAATAATGCCCTGGCTGGTGTGGCTCAGTAGATTGAGTGCTGGCCTGTGAACTGAAGGGTTGCCAGTTTGATTCCCAGTCAGGGCACATGCCTGAGTTGCAGGCCAAGTGTCCAGTTGGGGGTATGCAGGAGGCAACCAATGGACGTTTCTCTCCCTCTCTTTCTTCCCCCTTTCCCCTCTCTCTAAAAATAAGTAAATAAAATGAGAAAATATGACAATAATAAATAAAGTAATTGCCGATAATATTTCTTAACACAAGAGGTAAAGATGGGTTCAGAAAACTTATTGAGAGGACTTAATATTTAAGTTGCTTTAAGAATAAAGAATATAAAGATAAATTAGAAGATCAAATCAAAGATAAAGAGGGAAGGAAAACGATATGAATTCACACCAAGGCCAGACGGTGAGGACACTTTTGTGGCAAGATTAAACGGGCTGATGCATGCATTGGAGGTCCCGCTGACAGTTTTTTAAAGAAGTGGCATAAACCAGTTACACAAAGTTGCACTGGCATCACCCTCTCTTGCTGAGTGACAGACCACACTTGTTCCACGTCCTTCGATCACTTGAGTGTCAAAGTCATCTTGCTCCCCCATGTGTGGCCCACAGAGATTTAAATTGGGAGAGCAGCCCACATTCCGCTCCAGCTGCCTGTCTGTATCATAAAATACGAGTTTTCATATTGCGTTATCCAGAATTTTAAAGTTCAGTTGAGACCATCAATTTAAGAGTTCAACATTAATTTGATTCTCACTTCTTGTAATTTGAAAATATTTCTTCTGATCAAAGCCACAGTAAACAACATACCCATACACAAAACACACATGCACACAACTCAATGTCCTACATGCCATACCAAAGGTTAACACACCGGCACATACCAGCACGTAGGGTTGGGCGGATGGACGGACAAGTTTCTATGCAGGTCTCAGAATAAAGCTTCTTACACTGTCTTCTGCAAGTATTTGAAATTCTTAAAGCTAAACCAGTGATGAGTATGGCTGTAGCTCAAGACCTTATTTTGCTTTTTATTTTATTTCGTTTTAATTCATTTTCTTTTAATTCAGACTTGCCTATATTTGCTCAAGTAAAATTTGATGAGCAAGTGCCCTGCTACCTAACCACCGGGATTAGGATTTTCCTGGTAATGGGCAGTCAACACAAAATACAGACTCTGGGATGTGTACGACTGCCCCTGACGTCCCCAGTCCTGATTTCAAACTTTTGTGTTCATTAAAACTTTCCCATTGGATTACATTTATATTAGGTGGAAGATAAAAGTTTAAATCCATAAGTATGTATAACAAAGTATCATTTTCCTTCTTTTATGTGTGAAGATTGCATGTTAGATTCTACTTGAAGGGAAAGCATATTTTTTTGCTGAAAAATCAAAGTAAGAAAATCCTGTCCTAGGCCACAGGTTTTTCCCAGTGCCTGTGGCTAAGAGTTATACCTTCTGGAAAGGTAGAGAGGTAGAGGAGGGGGTGGTGACACTGGGATCCCTGACGCATGAATCAGTCTTACCCAGAGACACGCTTGGAGAATAGAGTCCAGCAGCCACGGGTCTTTCCCTCCATCTTGGAAAAGGCCCCGGGCATAGCTCAGCTGGGCTTTTTATTAGAAGCTTTAGGACACATTTACATTGGATTGATTATTCACGGGCTTATGCAGAACAGGGGTTTTCAGTTGGGTCATGAAGATATATGGGAAGGGAATAGATAAGGGGTAGGTTTACTCAGTAAGGTCAACATTTAGGGTACAGAGCATTAGGTTGTAAATTCAGGTCCGGTGACAGACAGGACCGGGGTAGTACATTAAACAGGAGACAAGTAAATTGAGGGTAAGCTAACTAGGGCTGTTAACTTTTAGGAGACAGAAAAGAATTTCATGGACTCATTAACTTAAGTCTCTTGACTCCGGAGGGAGAGACTCAGCAAGTCAGAGAATTTTTTAAGATACATTTTTGCCAAATTCCCATTAGAGAATTCCTTTTCCACTGACATGATCCATGTTTGTTCACACGGGAATAATTTTTCTTCACGCGGAGCCGAGCTCTTTACGCGTAAATTCCCAGGACTGCGTGTTTATACGCGTGTGGAAAGAATTCCCACAGGGTGGTGCAGCCAGTGCTCAGGCCTCACACACAGAGTGAGGGGGAGGTAAACGGGCAGATCCTTCCCCCGTGAATCCTAAACTTCCTCATGGTGGTTTGTTTTCTGTGTATGGAAGGGTAGAATTTGATTTTTCCTCCTGTTTTTGCACTGAACCTTATGATTCCATATTTTACTAGTGATTTTAATCAAGAGAAAAGGAAAACTAGACAGGTCCTTATTTAACACACACACACAGAGTGAAGAGTAATAAGCAGAGACTGACTTTATTTATTTATTTGTTTTTAGGTGAAAAGTTGAAAATGCTACCATTTATTCCTTTAGGCAAACATATCATGCATAGATATGATAAATATATCAATATAAGAACAGAAATGAAATGATAAACTTCAAAAGAGCCCCTGATTCTGAATTCTCTCAATTTTCTTACAAGCTGTCATCTACCCATCTCTCCAAAATGAAGGGAAACTGCCTTATTTTCTTCTTTGTTGCTCAAACCCATTGCATCCTATTCAGTGACATTTTAACCAGTTTCATATATTTGTCAGTTTATTTTCTGCAGTCATTTTCTCTTTTTGAGAGATACAAGGGGGGACCCAAAAAACTCAGAATCTGTTTATTAAAAATTGTGTATTTATTCTTACCTGTTTAAACTTCAGTCACCTTCAAAGTACTCTCCATTTAATGCAAAACTCCTATCTGGGTGTTTTTTCCATTGCTCAAACAGGTTTTGAACTTGTCAATTTTGATGCCTTTTAGTGCTTCTGCCATTTTTTGTTTCACCTCTCGACACTGGCCAAATGTGTCTCTTTGAGGACTTTTTTCATCTGGGGAAACAAAAAAGAAAGTCACTTGGGGTGAGATCTGGTGAATAGGAAGGGTAGGGTACAGGGGTCATGCTGTTTTTAGTCAAAAACTGCTGAAAACTCAACATGATGTGGGCAGGTGTGTTCATAAATCACCCATCATGAAATGGGCAAAGGCGTTGAAAGAGTCTTCAAAAAAATTTACTGAAGCCGAACACAGCCTCTCACAACAGCGCCAGCTGGTACACTGATACAGATGGGTTCCTAGAGTGCTCACCTAAGGGGGAGCCTGTGCTACAAGGGGCCCACCCTCCAGAAGATAATTCCAACTTTTTGGGGATCCCCTCTTGTATGTACTTATTGTCATTTTATTATTGATATTTTTTTCTTCTTTTTCTTAAGACTTCACGTAATACTGGTTTGGCGGTGATGAACTCCCTAACTTTTTCTTGTCTGGTAAGCTCTTTTTGTGTCCTTCCATTTTAAGTGATAGCTTTCCTGAGTAGAGTAATCTTGCTTGTAGATCTTTGCTTTAATTGCTTTGAATATTTCTTGCTCCTCCCTTCTGGCCTGCAAAGTTTCTGTTGAGAAATCAGTTCCCTTGTAGGTAACTAACTGGTTTTCTCTGGCTGCTTTTAAGAGTCTCTCTTTGTCTTCAACTTTGTGCATTTTAATTATGATGTGTCTTGGCGTGGACCTCTTTGGGTTAATCTTACTCTCTGTGCTTCCTAGACTCGTATGTCTATTTTCTTCACCAGGCTAAGGAAGTTTTTTGTCATTATTTTTTCAGGTATGTTTTCAATTTCTTGCTCTCTCTATTCTCCTTTCTGCACCCCCATGATGAGAGTATTGATATGCCTGAAGCTGTCCCAGAGGCTCCTTACGCTATCCTCATGCTTATGGATTCTCTTTCTTCCCTTCCTTCCTTCCTTCCTTCCTGTTTTGATTGTGGTTATTTTTTGCTTCCTTATATTTCAAATTGCTGATTTGATTCTCAGCTTCATCTTCTCTACTGTTAATTCCTTGTAAATTATTCTTCATTTTGGTTAGTGTATTCCTCATTTATGTCTTTTTTATGGTTTCCATGGGTTTTTTTTTTATAGTTTCGAAGATCAAAGTTCCTTGAGCATCTTTATAACCATTGTTTTGACTCCACATCTGTTAGTTTGCTCACCTCCATTTCATTTAGCTCTATTCTTATTCTTTCACTTGTTACCTCTTTCCTTGTCTCCTTATTTTGGCTGCTTCCCTGTGTTTGTTTTTATGTATTAGAGAGAGCTGCTGTGTCTCCTGTGCTTGGTAGAATGTTCTAATGTAGTAGGTGTTCTGCAGGGTCCAGTGGCACAGCCTCCCTGTTCACCTGAGCTGGGTGGTCTAGGTACACCACCCTGCCCTGCCAGGTGGGCTGTGTACACCCTCCTGTTGTAGTTGAGCCTTTATTGCTGTTGGCACCTCAATAAGAGGAAATTGATCAACTGTGAGGACTGGCTGGAACCACCACGAAGGATCAGCTATGCAAGGGCCCGCCCCACAGAGCACGACTTACTTGACTGGGACTCTGGTGCTGGCTGAGTCTGCCCTTTGAGCGTGTCACTTGTGGAGGTGGTTGAGTTGTGCTTCAGTGTGATCTGAAGCTGTCCATTGGCTGCACTAGCCCTGGGGTCTCACAGGAGGTGCAGGCCAAAGTCAGCCACCCAGGGCCTCTGGGCATGGTCTACAAAGTGATCTTCAGAGGTCTGCTACTTGTGCTGGGCGTGGAAGTGCCCAGCAGAGGCCAAGCCATGAACCAGGGCCAGCTGCCACTAGTGCCAGGCCTCAGGCTATTTAATGAGAGTTATGGGGCACACCAAGGCCAGATGCTGCTTGTTTCGGATATTTAAGAAAGTCTGAAGCATGAGCCAAGATACACTATTTGTATGGAAAAGCCACGGGAAACAGCTTGAGTGGGCCCACAAGTTGGAGGGGGCGGGGTCTCAGGGAATCACCAGGGCAGGGCTAGTGGTGTTAGCCAGTTTGATAAAGACTCAAATGTGGCACCCACCTGCATGCTCTGTGGGGGAAGGGCTCAAAGAGGATCAATGGCCTCTGCTAGCACCTCTGTATGGGAGAAAGCTGCCCCTCCAGCTCTCAGCCTGACACTTCAGCTTCTCCCCATAATCCCTGATGCCATTTGAGCTGCTGCCCCAGAGCTGGAATTCAGAGGGAGTGAGTCCAAGTAAGTCTGTGCGTGGACCCTTTAAGAGTAACTGCCTGGGACTCCAGTTGTTCTCTGTCTCACTCAGCCATAATCCCTGCTGTTTTTTACAGCCAGAAGTTATGGGGAATTCTCTTCCCAGCACTGGAATTTTGGGATGGGGGGGCCTGGTGTGGCTCTAGGACCCCTTGCTCATCAGGAGCAAACTCTGCAGCTGAGATATCCATCCTGACTTTTATCTGCCACACATGGATGTGAAACAAGCTGCTTCCACATCTCTGCCTATCTTACCAGTCTCGGCGTGGCTTCTTCTTTATATCCTTATTTGTAGGACTTCTGGTCAGCTAGATTTCAGGCGGTTGTGAATGACAGTTGCTCTGTGGTTCAGTTGTAATTTTCATGTGGTTGTGGGAGGATGATAGTATTGCATTTACCTATGCTGCCATCTTGACCAGAGGGGAAGAACCACATTTAAACTGGAGGAGGGCCTCTAGGGGGAGCTCTCCAGCCCTACCACTCATCATTAATTACCCCAAACAGGAAGAGACTGCTTTCCACCCCCAACAGGAAGATGTTTTTCTATTCTACTACTCCAGCAGGAAGAAGGAAGGTCATCTTCTCCTCTGGCAATCACTCAGCCAATGAGAGACTGTTACCATCCAGCCAATGAAAAGCCACCACACTGGGAACTCCCAGTTTCTTCCAATAGACTCTTGGTTTACAACAGGGCCTCTGAACTCCCTCTGTCTTCTATAAAAGAACATTCCCCTCCTTTGTTCTCTGGATTCGTGTATGTTTTGCCGCTGGGCCACATTAATTATAATTTTTTGTTGTTCCTGAATAAATCCATTTTGTTGGAGAAATATCTGGTTGTCTGTTTAAGGTCAACAATTCACACACACATACACACACGTAGGCACACACACAACTCCACATCAAACGCAGGCTAGCTCTGCTTTTTTGTGATAACACCGCGAGATGCACAGCTGCCTCGGTGCGCGCACCACCGTGTCAGAAGTAACACTATTGCACCAGGCTGTTTACTGTTGGAAAGTGGTATTTACGGGTCTCAGCAGGTGAGGCTTGCTTTCTGGCTTAGTGGTGCTTTATGCAGCTTGAATAAATAAAGGTTGGATTTCCAGGCTCCAAACAAACGATATTTATGACAAAGCTAGCATACAATGCTTGAGAGATTTTTTTTTTCAAGCACAATTTCCATTTTAGAGCAAAGTTGCAGGAAGAAAAACAATTGTTCCTCCCATTCTACAGATGAAAAAGAGAACTTACTGCGTACTTCAGTGACGGCTGCTTGTCTGAAGAGGGGCAGAGAGTGGAAAGATCAACTTTTGAGTCAGACAGACAGACAGACAGGAATTCAATTTTTAGTTCTGCACTCACTAGTCATTGCATTTGAATGAATTATCCCACCGAGCCTCAATTTCTTTACCTGAAAAACAGGATTAAAATACATAAAAATACATACTTATCAACAACTGAATCTGAAAAACAAAATAAACAAACAAGCAGAACAGAAACAGACTCATAGATACAGAGAATATTTTGATGATTGCCAGAAGAGTAGGGCAGGAGGTGTGGGGGGAGATGGGTGAAAAAGGTGAAGGGATTAAGAACTATAAATTGGCCCTGGCTGGTGTAGCTCAGTGGATTGAGTGCCAGCCTGTGAAAGAAAGAGCCGCCGGTTCGATTCCTGGTCAGGGCACATGCCTGGGTTGCAAGCCAGGTCCCCAGTAGGGGATGCGCAAGAGGCAACCACACATTGATGTTTCTCTCCCTCTCTTTCTCCTTCCATTCCCCTCTCTCTAAAAATAAATAAATAAAATCTTTATAAAAAGACTACAAATCAGTAGTTACAGAGTAGTCATGGAGATGTAAAGTACAGCATAGGGAATAAAGTCAATAATATTGTAATAACTATGTGTGGTGTCACGTGGGCACGAGATTTATCGGGATGATCACTTAGTAAGTTATGTAATTTCTAATCACTGGGGTGTACACCTGAAATTAATATAACATTGTATGTCAACTGTAATTGAAAAATAAATGATTAAATGGCAAAAATGGAATTATATGGTTATTGATGAAAGAATAGAAAGAGATGAAATGAGATAATTACTAAGGTCTCTAAATACAACCAAGGACAGAGGTGGAATTAGAAAAATATATGCCTCCTCTTCATTATCTTTCCCTTTCCTATATTTTCAGATTGAATATCACTAACATGCAGGGTTGCTTGTTAGAATTAAAGGACATAAATTCATATGCGAGGTGACCCCTGGTGCGTTCTTAATAAATGGTGGCTAATAGGATTCTACTAGTGGTAATAATTAATGACCAAAGCAACCCAGTACTGTTTCTTACCATTTAAGTACAACTATGATATGAAATATCTCATTTCTTCACCAGTTAGGAAGTCCTCGCCGAATGCTAGGGTGAAGCATTGGGACAGAGCGTGGTTCTGTGTTAAACCCCTTTCTCGGAGGGGCCAGGGCATCCAAAGCTGGTGAAGAAAGTGGCCTCTGAGGCAGCCTTGAAGAAGAAAGGGCAGGCTGAGTGAAAAGGAAGGAGAAGGTGTTTCAGGCAGAGGACCCAGCGAGGACGGAGACCTGGAGGTAGAATGCGATGGGGATGCTGTGAGGGAGCATACGGAAGGTTCTGGCTTGGCCAGAGAATAGAGAATGGTGCAAGAATCCAGGAGCAGAAGGCGCAGGTCACACCCCGGGACACGTGGAGGGTCCTGAAGGCCCAGCTGAGGAAGTGGGGCTCCATTTTTTTATTCTCATTGATGTGAGAGGGAAACTTGGATTGGTTGCCTCTTGCATGAACCCTGGCTGGAAACCAAACCCACAGCCCATGTATGTGCCATGACTGGGAATTGAACCTGTGACTTTTCAGTTTAAGGAACAACACTCCAACCAAATGAGGCACACCAGCTCAGGGGGGAATTGGGGCTTTATTTTACAGGCAGCAGAGACTCATTACAGATTCCTGAGCAGAGAAGTGTCATGATGGAAAAGAGAATTTAGGAGACACGTGGAGAGAGAGAATTCTGGGTGGATCAGATTCGGAGGATAAAGAGGTGGAAACAAAGAAGGACAGTTAATTAGTCACTGCATTGCAGGAAAACGGTGATCGGGGCATGGGCCAGGGATCCAAAGTTACAGCAAGAAGGAACAACGGAAATAGGTGTCAGGGGAAGGGGCGTGGGCCTCTCAAACACCACACTGTGCCACCCAGGACGGGTCCCTGTAATGAGGGGATGTCATCCGTTGGACCAGGAGATATGGCTCAGAGGAAAGGGGGCTTGGAAATGTCTGCCATCGGAATTGCAATCAACTGGTTTATGTAAATGTTTAATTTCCCCCTGTCTCCTAAAAGGGGGAGACTTATAATTTGCACAGTAATGTTATTAATATCTAGAGCTTGGGCAAACAAAAGTGATGTTTAAACTTCAGGCTTTTAAATCTTCCCATTTGCGCTGCTCTCCGCCTTGTTAAATTCTCCGTGCTGGAGCCCATTTGATGTTCAGCGAGCCTCGCTCCACACTCTTTTCCTCTTGATAAAACATTAAATCACTGGATTTCCCACCCCCACCCTGCCCTCTTTTTTTCTTGAAAGATGAGTTTTTCTGGTAACTGAAATTCTGCTTAAACATGTAAAGTTCTGAAGGGAGCAGCGGCTGCGGTAGTGATATTTCAAATCGTTAGACTTTGTGACTTTGGGCTGTAAAATAGATGCCTATTAAAGTCCATAACTCAAAATGCTTCCTTCAGGCAGGTGAAGACAGAGCAGATACAGACAGAAAGGCAGAGTGACGGGGACGAAGCTGGGGTTAGACCCGGCTCTTCCCCTGAAGGTGCGGGCCACTCCCGTTAAACTGGAGGTGGAGCATCTAAGAACATGAGGAGGCAGATGGTCGCTGCGGATCCATCCAGCCATCTTCTCCATTCTCTGCCCCGTGCTGGTGCTGCCGGCACGCTGAGTCTGTGTGTGCTGGAGGTAGGGGGCTGGTTTCTCAAGCTTGTTTTCCCCGTTATCAGCCCCAACTCTGATCCCCAGAGCTTTCTTAGACTTTTCTCCTGACCCCGCCCCCGCCAATTTCCTCCCACCATGAAATTTTAATACCAGACACATACTGTATATACATTTATGTGCTGTATGCATATTTTTACTTTACCTATAAATAGTCATCTCCTGCCCTGACTGCTGTGATTCAGTCGGCTTGGCATTGCCCTGCAAATCTAAAGATCGCCGGTTCAGTTCCCGGTCAGGGTACTTGCCTGGGTTGTGGTCCAAGTCCCTGGTGGGGGGTGTATGAGAGGCAACCGATTGATGTTTCTCTCCCTCTCTTTCTCCCTTCCTTCCCCTCTCTCTAAAAATAAATAAATAAATAAATAAATAAATAGAGAAAGAAAGAAAGAATTAATTTCCTTTCTTCTCTGACTAATTTTCTCCCCTTGGGGGAGATACTGTCCCTGTTGAGAACGAATGTCCTGGTTGGGACAGAAACAACCACGGTCTCCCCGTTGTGTGCTGTGTGGGAGGGAACTAGAAAGAGGTGAGTGGGCTCGGGGGGTGGAGTGTGGGGCCTAGTGACCCCAGAAGAGCATGCCTGTGTCCTCACCCCGGAACCCGTGCATGTTATCTTATCAGGTATTGGCACCTAATATCAATTTGTTTTACAATTGCTTGTGCAAGTAAATTAAGAATCTATAAAAAAGATTGTCCTGGATTATTGGGGTTGGCCCTAAATCCAAGGACAAGTGTCCTTATGAAAGACGCACAGAGGAGACTCACAGACACGAGAAGGCCCAATGAAGACAGAGGCAGGTTTTGGAGTGAAGCCCCCACAAGTCACAGCTAGCAGAAGAGGCAAGGAAGGGTCTCCTCCCGGAGCTTTGGAGGGGGCCTGACCCTGCCGACACCTGGATTTTGGACTTCTTGCTTCTGAAACAGAGCAGGTACCTGCTGTCAAAGCCACCAGTCTGGAAATTGGTTACAGTGGCCCTAGGAAACTAGTACAGGAGAATGGCCAACTTTGCTTCAGAGAGTATGAGGAAAGCTCTAGAAGAGAAGAAGCCTTTTGAGCTGGATCTAGACGAGTGAGAGGCTGGCGGACAGAGACTAGGGAGAGCAAGGAGCAGAAAGAACGGCACGTGGAGGCAGGTCGCAGCCACGTCAGTCAGTGTGGCTGTGCCTCTCCCACGCCTCTCCTGCTGGAAGCCCTGAGGAGCTCGGGCTGGGCCCTGTTGGTTTTCCCTCCCTCTGTGAGCCCGTCCTTTCCCCAGATACATTCTACATGCTGATGACTTCCGAATGTTTATCTTAAGACCAGGCCCGTCCTCCACGATGGCGGCTCACGTCCGGCTGCCATATGACCATCCCAGTCACCGGTCTGCTTGGCATCTCCCTGGGCCTCTGCAATGTCAGCTCTTTATTCCCCGCTCATCCTGTGCCTGCTCAAGCTCCCGCTTTCTCTGCATTGCCAACAGCCAGCGTCTCTAACAGACTGCTCAAGCAAGAAACTTTGGGGTAACCACTGGTTCCTCCCATTTCCTCAGTCTCCTTTTCCCACCCATCAGCCATTCCCACCAGTTCTTCCTCCACATGCATACCACGTCAGCCTTCTTGTCTCTGTCAGAAAGGTGGTATAACACCGTGACCTGGAGCAGGGCTTTGGAGCTGCCTCATTTCAAAATTCCCCCTCCACTCCTGCCCTCGGCTCAGTTTCTCATCTGCAAAGTGGGATGACATGGCGCCTTCCTCACGGGGCCATTGTGAGTGTTCAATGAGTCGATCCATGTGAAGTAAAAACCCTTCGCACAATAACGGGCTAACCGTTATTACGCTCACTGCCGATGCTTCTGTTCAAGCCCCTGTCACCCTTCACTTCCACAGCTGCGAGAGCTCCTGCCTGGACTCCCAGAGTCCCTCTGTCCCCCTCTGGGAGTCTCCCTATACAGAAGCTTCTGGACTTCCCATTACAGTTAGAATAACACCCAGCCTTTGTACCACGTTCCACAGACTTTGCATAACCACCCCGTCTATCTCTTCAATCCTGTGTCTACAATCCCTGTAATCCCGCTCCCTTATCCTAGGGCTCCACTGTCCGCAGGGGGCCACCGGCCACAGGCGGCTCCTCAGTGCGCGAACGCTGTCCAGTTCCAAACGAGATGTGCTCCCAGTACAAAATACACACTGGGCCTGAAGGATGAGCACCAATAAAACCGTATAAAATATGTCACTAATATTTTTAAAATTGATTGAATGTAGAAATGACAATATTTTGGATACCCTGAGTTTAAAAAAATCTATTAATTTCACCTGTTTACTTCTTTTTTTAATGTGGCTATAACAAGTTATATCTTGTTCAATAAAATATATTAGTTTCACGTGTTCCTTTTTCGTTTTTGAAGTGTGAGCGTGAGAACTTGAGGATCCGGGGCGTAGCTCACATGACATTTCTATCACACAGTGCTGCTGCTCTATGGCCTCTTCCAGTTCCTGGAGCCTCCAGGCCTCGCCAACCTTTTTTTTTTTTTTTTTTTTTAATTTATTGATTTTACAGATAGAGAGAAATGGAGAGACAGAGAGACTTCAGTTTGTTGTCCTGTTTATTCATGCGCTCATTGGTTAGGTCTTGTATGGGCCCCGACCTGAGACTGAACCCAACCTTGGTGGCACTAACCAACTGAGCTGCGCGTCCAGAGCAAAGACACCTCTTCTGCTGCCCACGGCTGCTTACTTCCTTCTAATTGTTTGTTTTTTGTCCTTGTCTACTCCTCCACTAGAAAGCGAGCCCCATGATTCAGGAAACCTTTGTCCTGTTCACCGCTCTACCCCAGAACTCAGCAAGGAGCTGGTGAACACAGTCCGTCTTCAACACACATCTGTGGGATAAATGAAGCAACGAAGCCTTGCTCCTTAAAGAGGGCATTTCTTGCTATTTATAAGGTTCTCTGAGCTCTGTGGAGGGCAACGAAATGGTGAAAGGGGACACTTTTGAATTATCCATTGAAGACAGGGGTGGGCATGAAGTATGTTCCAAACGCCATCGCTTAAATAGTCAGAAGACACAAAAATGAAATACAAGAACTAAGATCTAATGAAAAGTATCCACTGGGAGTGTAACAGCTGTGCTAGACAGAGGGGCAGGATGGGGATGAGGGCGAACTTGCCCGCAGTTACAGTGCTCTGCACGTCTCTAAGATGGAAAGACGTAAAGGGGGCCAGAACTGAGCCCCAGAGGTGCGCGAGCACCCACACGGTGCCCGAAAGCATTCCTCTAGCTTGAACCAGTGTGAGACACTGTGCTAGGTACATGGCGTGGGTCATGTCATTTAATTCTCATCACCCTCATGCTAAGGTGAGTTCCAGCACTTTCTCCACTTCGGATAAAGAAACTTAGAAGGACAGTAGTTTTTTCCACGTCAGATCATCAGTCAGTGACCGACCGACCAGATTAGGACCCATGCCACCTGCGCCCAAGGTCTGAGCTCTTTTATACATCGATAGAAGGCTGCAAAGAAAGGGCCAGCACAGCCGCCTGAGCCTTCGTTCCAATCTGCCATGATCGGGGCACCTTCAGAGCACCATGTCTCTTGCTCAGATGTACCCCAGGGCTACTTATCCTTCAGGGTTTCCTGGTCATATTGCCCCTGGATATGGCTCCCCAGTTAATCTACTCCGGAGTTAGGCTGGGCTGGCTTCCCTTCCTCACCCCTATAAGCCAGTCAGCAAGCCAGGTGTGTTGTTTCTATCTACCTGCCCTCGTCTCTCACTGCCTTGGATCAAGCCTCCATCTCCTCCCCACCTGGAGTGGTTCCATGGGCTCCCAACAGGCCTTACCGCCAATCTCTCCCCACCGAAACTCTTCCTCCAGTTGCTGCCAGAGGGATCCAATCTAAAATATAAATCTAATTGCATCAGGTATTTCACTCCATACCCCTGAAAATTTGTCAGTAGCTTCCCATCATTCACAAAATAAACTGCAAGTTCCTTGGCTGAGCTCAGTCACGTAAATGCCTTCACAGTTCCCCAGTCTGGGAGTGGTCGGCAGCCCGACCCCCTGTCCTGGTAACCACCTGCTGTGTGATCTCTGCTCACCCACTTCTCACCAGTGGTACGTGGCAAAGATGATGGAATGGCACATCTGAGAATAAAAATGACTTGACTTTCAGCTTGCTGGCACTGTCTTGCTCTCTTGCCCTCTGACTTTGCTCACTCTGGTGAAGCCAGCTGTAAGCTGCCCTATGGAGAGGCCCACATCGCGAGGAACAGAGGGAAGTCTCAGGCCGAGAGCTGGTGAGGAGCTGAAACCTCCCGGCAGCCACATGGGTGAGTTTGAAGTGCCCCCAGTGGGTCCTTGAGGTGACTGCAGCCCCCGATGACGCCCTGACTGCCCTTGCTGGATGCAAGACCCAGAGTCAGAGGCACTGGCTGAGGTGCATTTGGATTCCCAGCCTGCAGAAGCTGTGAGATAATAAATGTTTGTTGCTTTAAGCTACGTTTTAGAATAACTTATTAAGCAGCAATAAATAGCAAATGCAGTAGGCTGTTAGCCGCACCCGCTAGCCACTTCTTACACACTTTTCCTATAGAACTGTGAACTTCTAATTAGCCCCTAACACATCATATGCCTTCATCCCCGGCTTCTGCGTATATCATTTTTTTTCCTACTTTTAGCGCCATTCTTGCTTTTTTGCCCAGTAAACACATGCTCCTTCATCAAAACCCATCTGTAAAGGCACAGCTGTTCAGATGCCTTTCCCAGTTTCCCAACCAGCCAGTCCTCCTTTGCATCCCCAACGTCCTGCATGCGCTGTGCTTGGAGCACCTGGTCAGGTGGCTGAACTTGAGGGGGAAGGGGGATGCGCGTGCGCACTGACATTTTCAGTTCGGCAGCATTTAAACATGGACATCGGATGGATGAATCTCTTGGCTCAGCTTCTTCATGTGTAAAATACTACGAATAATAACAGTAAAACAACAGCACATCAGTAATAACAATAACAAAATAATATGGTAATGATAGATGTAAGGTTATAATAATACTATTACTAAAATAAGGATGATAATAAGTCCATGAACTAGGCTCTACACTAAATGGTTTTTCATGGACTATCTCTACACTTCTAGATACCCTGCAGGTAATTAAATTATATCCATTTCGCACAGGCTCAGGGAGGTTAAATAACTTGTCCAAAGCCTCAGAACTAATGGCCGAGCTGGAATTCAATCCCAGCTCCGTCTGGCTGCCCAGTCCATTCTCTCTCCGTGATAACCTCTAACTGAAGGGCCTCCAAACATAAATCGGTGAAGATAACGCGGAGAGCCCTTTGGCAGAGAAAGGGCACGTTCCTGCAGGTTCTCGGAACAGCGTGTGAAGCCCCTGAGGTCATGAGCGGGAGAGGGGAGCAAGATAAAGGCACCGGTTCCCCCAGCAGACCAGGGATGAATGACTGGCTGGAGAAGTCAGCCATAGCCAGGGAGGTGCTGGGAGGGGAGGGTGATGGGTGCAGGCAGGGGAGGGCCCCCAAATCTATTAGGAAAATGCTCTCCCAGGGCCTGAGGCTGAGCGGCAGATCCAATTAGCTGGCTGATATATGGATATATGCAGGTTGGAGTGGTGTTGGAAAGGGTTGCACTTGGCCTTGGGAATTTTGATGAGCTTTTAAAATTCAGCGGATACCAACACAGCAATTGTGGATGCAAGCAGAGCCCGAGGTTTGCTGCGCCCATTGGAGAGCACGGAGCTCTCTGGATAGGCAGACCTGGTGCCACTGCCGGAATGCCGCCACTCCGCGTGTCCCCGGACGGTCTCTGGTTTCCCAGTTTCTGTGGGGACATCCTTCCCCTACTGCCCTCCACTAGTGATTCAGCAAGGCCTTGAGCCCAGGCCTGGAGTGCATCTAGGACGGCTGTCAGGGTGGGATCAACTGTTCCAGCGTGCGTCGACCATTGCGACCTTAGGAACACACAGGTCAGCCCCTCGGGGCTTCCATCCAGACCGTCACAGGGAACCAGGGCTCCAGGGAAGAAACTTGTGTTCCCCCCGGGGTGGCATGGTACTTTTGCATTTCTTTTAAAATGATATTTCAAATTACTAAACAGGATTGAGGGAATCGTTTTCGCTGTTTGGCTCTAAGTCTGTTTTCTGTTTCAAAATTACCCCGTTTCCCTTATCTCTTTCCCCTCCCTGGGTGAGCCGAGCCATTGAAAGGCAAATTTCCAGGCGGGGCTGGGGAGTCGGGAGCTGGAAATTAGCATATCAAACACACCCACTGAACCCAACGGAAATTACTGGATCCCGGCTCCGACGTCTCCGCACGGCACTCAAAGGAGGTTAATGTGACCCCGTCCTTTCGGTTTTAAACAAAGATAGGGAAGTAGAGTAGATTTTATTCCATCTCCCTCTGTGCCCATCAGCATCCCTCCCGCGTAGCGAGAATAAAAACAAGAAAAAAAGGAGGGAGAAAAAAAGGGAAAAGGAGAAAAATACCCCAAACATGTTAGTGAAATATATATGTATATTCCCTGATATATAACTTAATAAAAGTTTATGGACCCAGGATAAGGAAGCCACACTGAACAGATGCACTGGGACTGAAATATGGTCCAATTAAGTCTGTAACAGGGTGAGCTTTACTTTGAACATTCTCCAAGTTGAAATGAAAGCGTCACAGGACAAATAAATCAGGCAACATAAAATAAAAACGCTGATCCGGCACCGCTTCCAAAAGGCGAGGAGGAGGGGTCGGCGGCTGGACCGGGGAGGGGGGGACCGATGGAGCGGGGAGGGGGGGGGCGGGGCAGCGAGCCCGACCGGCCTTCCCGTTGGAGGCTCAAAGAGTTGCCGCCGCGACGGCACGCAAACAGCAGCTGTTCAAGCCATTTCAATTAGCGCCTTCTGCGGCAGCTGTTTATCTGTTGAGGGGACGGTAGGGATCGCCGGGCACAATTAAAGCTGCTCTCTAGCAGTGCCTTCCAAAGCGCTCTGCCTTTGGCCACCAAGTGCTCGGGTTTCCTGCCCACCTTCCCGCTGAAGGACGAGCTCGGTGCGGCAAAGAGCCGGCTCTGCCTTCCCGCGGGCTCGCCCCAGCCCCTGCCGGCTCGGCTCGGTCAAAGCCGGGCGTCAGGGCTCAGCTCGGCCTCGCCTCCAGGAAGCTTCGCCGGCTTCCTGTCTGGCTCTCAGGACACTGGGTAGAATTCCTTCTGCTTTTCTCCCTGCTCTCTTCAAGGTGCTAAATTGTCCCCTCCCCCTGCCCCGCCCCCCATCTCGGTCTGTTCATCAGCTCTACGGAGTTGGTTCCTCAGCAGAAGGGGACCCGTGTGGAATAAGCGACCTGCCCGGCACTGCCCTGCCCAGGGTTGGAGCTCTGGCCCTGGGCACAGTCTTCTCCAAGGCGCTGACCCTGCTGGCGTGCTGGCTTCGCGCTGTTGTTGGGGGAGGGTTTGCGAGGTGGTGCGAGCGAGCGGCGTTGTGTAGCGCCAGCACCTAGTGGAGCTCAAGTTGTGTTAGTTTCTTGCTTCGACCTCCCTCACTTGTCATGTGGAAACCAAACCCACTGTGTTTATTGTTGGTTCAGCAAAGCTATCCCGATTTTTCTGCCTTTCAGAAGGCGGAATGGTTTGCTCACTGAAAATATTTTCGAGCCCTGTGCGGCAGCATATCTGCATTTTATGCCTTGTCCTTCATCCGTAAGTAGGCAACCTTGGGCTGCTCTCTAGTCCCTCGAAGCCTCATTTTGCTCTTCTGTGAAATGGGAATGTCAGCAGCAAAAATAGTACCTCCCACACTGGATCTGTGTGACAGCACAGCACGGTCATGCACGGTAAGGATTAGGCAAGTAGGTACGCATTGCGGCTACTCGGCTGCCTTTCTCTCTGCGAGGACTGCCTCGAAGCCTCACAGCAGTTGCATCCGGTTTCTGCAGGCGCCAGAGAGCATCCCACAGAGCGAGAGCTCCCAGTGGATCTTCAGCTGTCCCCAGATTCCTGCTGTCCTCTGACGTAAACCCAAGCCCCTTGGGGGAAGAGTCTGCCTGCTGCGTCTTTGTGTGTCCCTGAATGCAGCCTTGCTCTGGCACATCTGGGGGTCAGTAAATCTTCACTGAATGAAAGTGTGCCATGTGGGGCAAGTCTGCGAAGGTCGATTTCTTTCCGTTGACACGGGGCTAGATAAGTGGCCTTTGTCTCTGGGGTAGCGGGGCCTCCTCGCCCAGCTCTTTTCCTTGGCTTCTTTCCTAGGTCAGGAGTGCATTCTCTGTCTTCCTCACCTGTCCCTGGGCTCAGGGACAAGACAAGATCCCTGGCACTTGGTGCCTTCTCTCAAAGCTTACTTCATCTGAAGTCTGAGCTCCCCTGGCTGAGTAAAAGGCTTCACTTTCTGATGGCAGACTCTGCCTCACCGGCAGGGCGTGGTACTCCCCCCTGGTCTCCTAGGAGGGCTTCTGTCACCCACAATTAACTCAGCCTCTCAGAGGGCTGGACCTGAGGACCCTACTGCAGACGATGGAAGCCGTAATTCCAGTGCACTACCTGTGGCTCTGACTGTGCTTCCTGCAATGGTTGAATTTTAAGTGGAGGGTCAAGATCCTGGCTGGAGTAACCTGGCTGGAGAATTAGAGCTGCAAGGCCCCATTAGAATCCTTTGGGAACTCTGGTCTGCAAAATTGCACTGTTAGGGTTGTGGTGAATAGGGGCTGGGGGAGGGGAGGCAGTGTGGAGGCAGGGAGAGAGAGATAGACCAGTGAGCCAGTTCAGGGCTTCCTTTCTCTCCTTTCTCTCCTTTCCCCTTAAAACTTCCAGAATCTCAGCTGGAAAAGTGCTGACTGTCCCGATGCCCTGTGCAGCACTCTGCCTGTGATTGTGATGGAGGACCTGCCTTGTGCACCAGATGCCCACCTTCACGGCGCGACTTGCAGATGAGGCAGGGACGTCTAAACCGGATCCCCAGGGCTTATCACACCGCTTGAAAATCCAGGCTCCAGATTTATTCCTTCAGGTCTTCAAGGTGTTTTTTGCTAGAATCCCTATTAATAGGTGCAGGGAGCAGGCTGACCTTGCAACACCCATGTCTAGGCACTCTTGAGTAGGGCTGAGTACTCAGAAGAACAGGGCACAGGCTCTGGGAGGAGGGGGAGGATCCACAAGGGAGGGAATGGGTTGAGTGGAAAGTAAAAGAAACTTCCCTTGTTCACGGTGTCCCTGCGGAACACCATCCTGTGGAGGAGATGGACAGGCGAAGGGTGAGCATGTCTGCAGCACCTACTATGTGCAGAGTTATCACATTTACCCCTTGAAACAGGTCTTTGAGATGGATGCTGCCTGCCTTCCCCACCAAACACGCTAGAATACAAGCTCCATGAAGGGACAGGATTGGTTTTGTTCACTGCTCTGTTCCAAGCACCTCGAACACCATGTCCCCAAGAACACCGTGTCCCCACTCAATAAACACTTGTTGAAGGAGTAAGGACTAACGCCATTTCACAGACAAGGAAACAGAGTCCCAGATGCCTTTCCTGATGGTCTTGAACCACACAGCTGGTAGATGGCACAGGCAGGATCCAGTCCAGGTCTCCCTGATCCCGCAGCTCATGTTCTTCCACGTGCGTTTGGTGGTGGTTCTGCCGTACAGGTGCCCACCATGGAGCAGCGCCCTGGGCCTCTATGCCCACCTTGCAGCTCCAGTGGGCACTCACTTGGTGAGCTCTGGACTGAGGGTAGGGGAACCGTGCTCTCGTGCACTGTGCAAACCTTGGGTTTTACATCACTAATGGATGCTGGGCCATAGTTTCCTCATCTGTGAGATAGGTCACCAAGTGCCTCACAGAGAGGCTGTGAGAAGCATGTGAGACCAAAGGTGGGAATGGGAGTGAGAAGCCAGAGTGTGACAGGCAACCTCCGTGTTACTGAACCGCAGAAACACCTCCCAGCTGCAGAGGGGGAGAATGATGTGCAACCTCCGTGTTTTGTCTCTGAACTTCGTGAGCTCCCATGTTTTGTCTCTGTACTCTGTAACCTTCATACCAAGTCCCTGAGGTTTGTTTATACCAAATAAGATAGCTAGACCTAACTTCTGCATTAGGCTTCTGTAATCTTGCTCTGCCATGTAGGCAGGAAGTCCGGGGTTATTTAAACCCTGGAGAGTCAAAGTTAGGGGCTCAGAATTTGGAGTCCTTCTCCTCTGAGCCTGCGCGTAATAAAGTTCATGCTCCGCCATGTCTCCCGCATGTGAGTTATTTTTCTGCAACAATAGTACAGCGATACACACATGTGTTCAATGTGACAGATTGCCGCTCCCTCTGCGAAATGGAAAAATCAGTGGGTTGCTATCAGCATGTTCTGACTGTGGTAATCAGCCTAGTTATTTGCTGCTTCATTCTGAAACCCCTTCCCTCCCCACTTCTCCAAGAAAAGGAGATTATTTTTAATTACAGTTCTACACCGGATTAATGAATCTCCACGGCACCGGGAGAGAGCAAGTCTGATTTCTTCCAGAGACTTTCTTAAATGTCACTATTCCCAGGCCAGCTCTGCAGAGTCACCACAGCCTGGATGGAGACTGTTGGAAGGATGCCGGGATTTTGGGATGTCTCCTTTATAATCCCTGGGACTCCGCTGTGTGAGCCCTGCTGGGAACAGTCTTGGTTGTTCTCCAAAAAAGAGATTTCTTCGATGTCGCCTTGTCACCCAAATTCCCCTTAACAGAAGCACAGGACAGAAAGGAGCACTTGTGCTTCACTGTGACCCCGGTGCTTTTTTTTGTTTAGATTTTTATCACCGCGCACCCGAATCTTTGCAATAGGCTCCTGACAGATGTCCCATTGTCACTTCTTTTCAAATCCCTCAATGGCTGTCCATGGCCTGAGAGATGAAATCAAACTCCTTGGTACGTTATGATCTAAACTTCCCCTCTTTCTCCCCAGAAACCACACAACCTCACTCTCTTTTTGTCTCTGAGAACTGAAATGTTGTCCCTTCTGCCTGGAGTGTCTTTTCCTTTTCCATTGTCATGGCCTCCAGGGACAAACTAGCTGGGAATCTTTCCCGACTCTCTGTGGCAGTTGGTGGGGGGAGGGCGGGGGCGGGAAACTGTCCTAGTGCACCGCACATACAGGTGTCTTACAACACGTATGTTGTACACGTGTGGTCTTCCTTCACTCTCTGACTCAGCCTTGCTTATTCACCTGTGTATCCCTAGTCTGGTACAGATAGGTAGCAGATTGTCATAAGTGTGGATGAAAGAATTAAAGAACGAGTGAATGAAAGAATGAGTAAGTTAGTGAAGAACCTCTCGGTTGAAAGTGAAGAAGACCACTTTCCTCTTGCCTCTCCCACACGCCATCCCTGGAGTTGTCCAGAAACCCGAGTTCTGTTCTCATCCCCACCACTCTCCAGCCCCCTGGAGCTCTCACCATAGACAGGCTCTGTAGCAGTAACAAACATTCCCATGACTTCAATGGCTTGAACCAACAGAAGTTCTTTCGTCCTTGCCACACATCCACTGTGGGCTTCTGGGGGGCTCCATTCTATGGAGCGACTCAGAGACTCTGGTGGGCAGGGCTCTGTCACACTGTCACTACCCCATCTAGAAAGTGGAAGGAAGGGAGACACCGGAGAATTGCACGAGGCTTTTTGCTGCCTCAGCCTGAAGCGACGAGGCTAGTGTTTCACTTGCCAGAGATGGTCCCAAGGACCCACGTAATGGCAAGGAGATCACAAAACGGGAGCCAACAAAACATGTTGTGACTCACCATCTCTGCCACCCTCGCCCTTACCAAGTCTCTTTCCATCCCTGGCTTCAAAGAACTCCATGCCTGACTTCATCACTACATAAATGGGGAAACAGGGATTGGCCTCAATTCTGAGATCCATTCTTTAATGAACTCTCAAATGTGACAAGGGCCAGATCTTCCTGGGCCTCGCAGCCTTCGTTTAATGGCTCTGCTGAGGTCCTGCATCTACATCCTAGGCCACCAGTCACAGCTCCCTGAACCTGTGGTGTTCACCCTGCGGGGTCACGGCATCTTCCAGCTTCCAATGGCTCCAGGCAGGACAGTTCTTCCCTCTTCACCATCCCCATCTCCCCACCGTCTCCCTGTAGGATGCCATGGGCCCGCCGCCCTGGAGATCAGCCCTACACAGCACCCTCTGCTTTCAGCACGCGTCGACCCTCATGGGAGAAAATCCTCTGGCGAGAGGTATACACGAAGGGCGTTTGTGAGGTCGCAGCTTGTCTTGACCGAATGCTTCATGTTGCCTTGTGTACACATTATTTTTTGCCGTGTATAATGCTCACCCACGTTTTTGTGTGCCTTATACATGGGATTATTATACCCCATGGTATGTAATCATTATACCCATGTATAATGAGCACCCTTATTTTTCCCTTATAAATTGAGGCAAAAGTGCATATATAATATGGCAAAATATGGTGCCTCCATCTCATGCTTTTAGTACACACCACCGTATAAAATTCCCGTTCAAACTGGTTTAGGATTTTAGATTTCCACTGTGGCCTTGGCTGAGGAATGGGGCAAAAAAGGAGGGAAAATGCTCATGCAGTATTCTGTCCCTAGCGGAATAAAATGTGGCACTTAGACAGAAGAAGTCACAGAAGCAGCTGTAATTCTGCACCCCTTGCACTCTGGTCATCCAAGCAGAGAGGAGAACCAGGGCCTAGGAGGCCAGGGAGGATGCATGCCATCTGTGGCTACCAAGGTTCGGAGGCTTATTTTTAGAAGACCAGCATGGTGAGTTGCTATATCTGTTTGACCCAAGAGAGACCCTGGGAAAAAACACCATCTAAACCAGCACTGCAGCAGTGTGCGTCTGTAGGGGATTTTTCTGCGAGCATAACGAATGAACCAACACATTTTTATTGGAGTCATCTGTTTTCAACAGCAGAGAGGCAAAAGCACTTGTGACGTGTCCACTGCCCTCGGCAGCTTCCGTGTGGGTTGGATGACAGCCTAGCATGTGCTGCTGAGAGGTGACTCAAAGTCCACACCTGAATGAGCCCCACCCTGCTGCAGGAGGGCCAGGAGGGTGCTCTCCGGGCTGAGGACGTCAGGGAAGGCTAATGATGTGGGCAAACCAGAGTGGTAACCGGAAGGCGAGGGTTGCCTGAAAGTGCTGCTCAGACAGGAGGGGCAGCACAGCAGCGGGTGGTGGTGGGGTTGTACGAGGCGCTGGGAGCTGGGAAATAGTCAAGGGAACAGCAGAAGGTGGGAGAGAGCGGTTCCAGGCCAATTACAAGTAATATCTTCCTCCTCGGAACCCAGAAGACACCTCTCTTTAAAGGTCACGAATTTCCCCTTCACTTGAGCTCTGTGAGTCTGAGATTTACCCTCATGTATAGAGTTCAAGCACTGCAAGGAACCTGCTTTCCTCCCTCTCTTTTCCTCCCATGGGGCCAAGCATATTGCTTTGTATTTGGAAAGCATGCACTTTATCTGTGTCAAGTTGAATTGAATTGAATTAAATTGGACTGCAGTGAGATCTGAGAGCCTCATGGCTACCAGGAGTCCAATGAGGGCAAGTGTTGGCCTGTGATCTTCAACACCAAGTTAAGGGGGTTGGACTTTATTCTGAAAGCAACGGGGAGCCACTGATGATGGCGGGCAAGGGTGTAATATGTGTAAAAGTCAGTATGCAGCTGGCCGAAGCGGAGAGAGTCTGGACACCTAGAGACCCATTACGAGTGTCCAGCAATTGCTCGGAGGCCAGCCTGGGCTGGTGCAATGGCCGCGGGCTCTCATGCTCGCCAGGGCCAGGGGGTTTCTGAGACATGAGAAGGTAAGTGGGCACGTCCTTTGAGCAGACGCACTTTGTTTTCCTGTTAAGCTTGGGAGACTAGACTTTACCAAAAGAAAAAAATAGCTCTGTCCATTTTTCTGGAAGTGTGAGGTCGTCTCAAACTGCCTGGTCGTGTTGCTGATTTCAGTGGAGTCACAAGTGTGCAGAAATATCCTCCCTGTGGGAGGAGCAGCACCTGAGCATCAGAGGAAGTGGAAGCCAACAGTAGACCTAAGTGCCAGGGGCGTGGTGAGGAGGGGCGGGCCCTTGGGACTGCCTGGAGCGCAGGTTCTAGGCTCACAGGGGCAGCTGCTGCTTAGCCACCAGTGTTGCTGATGAGCCTTAATAAAAGCCCGATCGCCAGATCATCTCCTGAGAAGAGTTCAGGAGATGATCCAGAGCTCTTCATGACTTCTTTGAACCTTAAGACATTGGCTCAGATGTGTTTGGAACTCTTTAGGTACCAAGCAAAACGAAGGGGCCACTTCCCACCTCTTGGCTTCTGTTTTGGTGTGAACAGGACGAATCTGGAATCCAAAGAGCAAGATTTGAGTCCCAGCTCTGACAGTCACAACCTTGAGCAAGCTCCTTAACCTCTCTGAGCCTCAAACTCCTAGTATAAAAACACAGACTTTCCTCCTTGCATCGCTGTAGGAATCAAGCGAGACAATGTGGGAAAGCACTCTGCAAACTTTGATTTCTATAAAAACACTAGATCTTGAAGTCTGGGATGGGAGGATGCAAGCCTGACCTCCTGCTGCTAGAGTACAATTCCTCGGGAGGAAATAGATTAGGAAAAGGGACATGTGAGTTCAACTTGGGGTCAGTTGTGAGGCTGGGCATTAGTGACAGCGTTCCACAAAATTACGTGATCACAGAAAGCATCTGAAAGCTGGGCACAGAAACTACCTTTGGCCACAGTGTCAGCTGCCATCACTGGCCCACGGAAAGAAACGTATTGCCGTGCATGAGCTGTGTATGATGTTGAGATGAACACAACTCCTCTCAGATGTTTGCTGGGTCCAGAGCCCTGGGAAAGAGGAGTGCTCCACATGTCAAATTGAACGAATAGAAAACAACAGCAAAATTGAGGTAAAGGTGACAAACACAGGCAGATGCTGGTCCCCCACTTCTGAAGAGGCCCGGCACCTGCCCTGTCTGTCATTAAATCTCAGCTCTCACTGGGTCTCAGTTTGCTAAGCTCTCACTGAAAGCTCTTACATCCTCAGCTTCCAGCACTAGCTGGCTGGTTGGACCACGGAACATCATCCTACAAGAGTGTCAGTGCTGAATGGCTCCGGCTGGGCTGCCCTTTCCCGAGTCAACCCTCTCCAGACTTTGCACCTGTAACGTTCTATTCTGCAGACTTCTCCTTGTTATGGGTGGTAGCTTTTAGGTGCATTCATTTTGTCAAAATCTATTGATCTATTGGGTTGGCCAAAAAGTCTGTTTAGTTTTTTCCCCAAATAAAAGACACATTTTTCATTTTCACCAATAACTTTATTGATTTGGTTTTTTTGAATATGTCGGCTATCTCCCACTATTGGCTTCTAGTGGGCAGAGGCCAGGGGTGCTGCCAAACATCCTCCAATATGTACGACAGCCCCGCAGCAAAGGATTGTCTGGCCAAAATGTCATAGTACCAAGAAACTTCACAAAGCGCTTCTGACACATTCGATCAGTCACAGCGCCTTCCCCATACATAGCACAAATCTTTTGTATTCCAGTTGCGTTTTTTCCTTTCTTGAAATAATAAAGCATAATATGCTGAAAATGTGTGTATTTTCTCCCATCTTCAATATTAAATGGCTGCACAAAAATTCACCAATTTTGATGTTTTTTAAACGCACGTGATGACAGCTGTCACAACACAATCTAACACAATCGTTTCGAATGAAGTTAAAGGCAGCTAAGCGCTACTAGAGCCATCGTACGGAAAAAACTAGATGAACTTTTTGGTCAACCCAATACACCTATGATTTGTTTCTTTTTTCTTTTTTACCATGTCTATTATAATTCACTAAAATAGTTTATTTTAAGAAGTTGAAATAGACCTGAAAAGGTCTGACTGGTCTCAATTATTGATCTCTAACATGAACACATTATTCCTCTATGTGTGTGTGTGCGTGTACATATATCCACACGTGTACATGTTTAGATCGTGAACTCCATATTATAGTAATATACTGATGTGAGACCCCACTACCATTATAGGTTTACTCTTTGTTTTTCCGTCTAGACTCTGAATTCACTGAAAGTAAATACCCTGTCTTAATTCACATTTGTTTCTTATTTTATGAAGCTGTTCTGAATTTCATCCAATACTATGTTCTCTTGTCTCTTAAGATAATGCCACTTCAGCCATCCATTTTATTTTATTTTTTAAAGTTTCTCCTGTCTTTTTTTTTAAAAAAGTTTTAAATTGCTTTGGGAGGGACAGAAGGAGGGAGGGGAGTGAGAGAAAGAGAGGGAGGGAGAGAAACATCAATGTGAGAGAGAAACACTGATTGATTGCCTTCTCACATTCTCCCCAACTGGGGCTCGAACCTACAACCTGGGTATGTGCCCTGACTGGGAATTGAACCTGCAAACTTTCAGTCTGTGGAATGGCACTCCAACAGGCCAGGGCTCAACCATCCATTTTAATTTTTCTTTGGAAAATATGGGTACCGCATACATAACCGGAACATGATACCATGTACATAATAGATATAAAATAAATTTTAATATCAATTGGAAATAATATCTAAGTCTGCATATCATAATTAGTAAATTAATATGCTACACAATACTTATTAAAACGATCACATCCTCCGTGGACTTCTGAAGTATTACTAGATGTCTGCATCAACCCATCAGTTAAAGTCCACACCGTCTTGTACGAGGGGGACCCAAAAAACCCAGGAATTTATTTGTAAAAAATTGTGTATTTATTGTTGCACATTTAAACTTCTGTCACCTTCCAAGTATTCTCCATTTGATGTAATACGCCTGTCAAGAAGCTTTTCCCCCTGCTCAAAACAGGTTTTGAACTCGTTGATTTTGGTGCTTTATAGTGCTTCTGCCGTTTTTTGTTTCACATCTTCCACATCGGCAAAACATTTCCCTTTAAGGACTTTTTTTCATTTGGGGAAACAAAAAAAAAAGCTACTTGGGGAAAGATTGGGTGAATAGGGAGGCTTGGGGGTCACGTCGTTTTTGGCCAAAGACTGCCGAGACTCAGCACGGTGTGGGCAGGGGTGCTTGTAAATCACCTATTGTGAAATGGGCAAATGTGTTGCGTCTTCAAGAAAATTCTCTGAAGCTGAACACAGCCTCTCATAACAATGCCAGCTGGTACACTGCTACAGATGGGTTCCTAGAACACTCACCTAGCAGGGAAAGCCTGTACCACAAGGGGCCCGCACTTCAGAAGAGACTTCTGGTTTTGGGGGTCCCCCTCATAGATACTTTCTAAAATCAGAGGACCTCAGGGACAGCTCAGGAGCCCAGATCCCTCAAGACTGCATGAGTCTATACCAGATCTTCTAGGACGTGGAGGCCAGGAGATGCATAAAACAGCAGTTAAGACCCAGACTTTGAAGCCAGAATGGCTGATTTAATCCTGCCTCTCCGCTCCCTAGCAATGTGACCTTGGACAAGTTACTTAACTCTGTTAAGCCTCATTTCAATGTTGAAATTGAGATAATGATTGTTATCTCACAGGATTATTATGAGAATTAAATGAGATCATGTGTTTAATGTACTCAATACAGAGCACACCACGAATTAAGCGCTGCGAAAATTGTCGCTCATGATCCCAGTTTGCTTTTTGGGGGGAAAAAACTCTCAGGAATGTGCTGCCCCCACACACCTGGAGGTCTCACACCCTCCCCCTCCAAGACCCATCTCGTTATCCTGCCTCAACCACACGAGTGAGTTGAAAGCACTTTGAACTGAACCTGCGGTAGGTGAAGCTCTGTGAACAGTGCCAGGGTCCTCTGGGGAGGCAATGTGGACAAACGGAATTATTTAAAGGGACAAATTGTAGATTAAAGTAACTGGATCATGTGAGTTGCTGGATTAGTTAGGATCTTGGGGTACACAGGTAGGGGTGCCCCACGTTAGGAAGCA